>AYEL01081700.1:0-85744 GCA_000484575.1 Olivierus martensii | reverse complement strand
TCCTAGCGATTTCTGGCTTTTTCCAACCATGAAGGACACTCTCCGTAGCCGCTCATTTTCCAACCGAGCTGCTGTTGCTTCAGCGATTTTCCAGTGGGCAAAACATACCCCTAAAGAAGAGTTCTCAGCAGTCATGAAATCATGGCGCCGATGTTGTGAAAAATGTATTCGGCTTCATGGTGATTACGTCGAGAAGTAACAGTAGTGACAACTTTCTGGGTTAAGTATTTTGTCAGAAAAAAAATTGGAGACCTTAAAACTAACAGTAGTGACAACTTTCTGGGTTAAGTATTTTGTCAGAAAAAAAAATTGGAGACCTTAAAATTTGAACGCACCTCGTATAAGAACAAAACAATTCGTTTAATAAATAATGATGTTATATATACAAGTATATATTTGTCCGGAAAAAATATAAACGCATAAAGAAAAACAAGAAAGATTACGTAAATAAATTGTATAGAATACAATAATACTGTATTAGCAATAAAAAATATCAAACGCTATACTATACATATAAAATGAAGATGGTAGCACGAATTCTTCCAAACAAGAAAGATTACGTAAATAAATTGTATAGAATACAATAATACTGTATTAGCAATAATATCAAACGCTATACTATACATAAAATGAAGATGGTAGCACGAATTCTTTTTTTTTCTTTTTAAATCAATAAGAGTATTATTGTAATCTTTTGGTCTACCATATTTTTACATTTGGCACTCTTTGGTTGTTCAGATTCTTGGTAATATTTGCAATAATTATGATCATTTCCAATATCATAATCATCATCATTATGTTTAACATGCTCACATCCAATACTCAATGCTATGTATGTCCAACGTTTCATATCGTGTTCACTGTTACGTATTTATTTATTGTTTGAGGTAAGTAATGCTTCGTCATTTTCATAATATTCATGTCCAATCCTAAATAGGTTTATACATTCTTTATCGTATTCATTATTACCTCTATTCAAGCGTGGATTTATGGTCTTAATATTATCATAATTAGATCTAGGACCGCGTCGTCAATAAGAGCGAGACAATTTTCATTAAATTTCGGAAATATAAATACTGTACGACAATATAGATTTGTAATCAAAAAATAGGTCACGATGTGAATAAGAAGCGACAATAGCCCATTCTCCTGTTGCCAATTTTTACATAATCATTTGTTTTCGGTTAGTAAAGTTATTTCAAAACATATGTACTGTATTTTTTAAATGTTTCATGTCAATGCAAACATTTATTCAAATCAAATTGGAAACTTTTATTATTTTAAATGAAACTCAAAAATGTCAAAATACACACTACAGTCTGTCAGTGTATTCAACATAAGAACTATTTATTTGAAAAGAAGTCTGTAAGTAAGACAACATAAGAAGTATCTATTTGAAAAGAAGTCTGTAAGTAGAGTTTGCAGTGCTTTCAACATAACAACTATTTATTTGAAAAGAAGTCTGTAAGTAGCGTTTGCCTCTATTTAATTTACACTTTATCCACACATTTTCAATTTTATTTATTTTTAATCCACATCAATTTTATTTTTTCTTATACCAAATAGAGTTTCAATAATCTCTGGTTTATTATTAAAAAATGATTATCGTTCAAATTCCTCTACATATTCCAAAACTGTTTTATGATCATTTGGTTCCTCTTCAAACAAAGTCTCTATATGAGTTGAGCTAGATTAATCTTTTCAATTAAATCACTGGCTGTACAATTTTCATATTCATGATAGACAAGACTGTTGCAAAAATTGTAAAATCTTCAGTTAAAATTTTATGATGATAGTTCTCAGGAAGAGCACTTAGTTCTTCTCTTGGTCAAAATTATTGACCTCTTGCATTCCGTCCTGAATCTGTAAGGGAACCCAGCTTTTTTTAAACATTTCTGATTAGTTAATTGTGAAAGTGTCATGCAACATAAATCCATCTCATCATCCAGAATAGTAAATGATCAACAACTTGCTTCTTTTGATCTAATGTCAATTTGTTTAATTTTCTTTTACTGCTTTTAACATCTCTAAGGAAAGCTTAATTACTACACTAGAAGAAAGAGCACACAATTCTTAGATAAAAAAAAAGTAAAATATAAACCGAACCAAAACTTGCCAATTATAGCCCAAATATTTTAAATTTTATTGCAATTTAAAATATTCTGGCTATAATTTTACTACTTTTGGTTTGCTTTTTCTCAATGGTCAGTGTTTATATTTACAGTAATAAGTAAACTATGGATTTATAAGTCATCAGCAATCATCTTCGAGGCATGTCTCAAGGCATAACTAATCAATGTTATATGTTTCTCTTTCACAAATTCTTTTGAATCTCAAGACAAGACTAATCAATGTTATAAGTTTCTCTTTCACAAATTCCTTTGGCTAATCTTCTAATAAATAAAATTTAAGATTTTATTTCAACCAATAATCAAAAAGTGTCCACTTTATTACAAACAGTTGTTCAAGATACAAGACAGAGAAGTGTCCAGGATATAGAAGTTTGGATATATAGTAAATTATAGGCTTTTGTCCGGTTCCAGGAAAAGTCGTCCAACTTGACAGATTTTACTGTACTATGAGCCATTTAGGAGAATTTGAAATAGTTGAGAGCCACAATCAGTTTCTTTCTGGATTAGTGAGAGCAATATCATTTTCTCGGGTAATCTTGACAATGGTTTCAAAAATTGTTTATTATATATTTCATATTCATTTACTTCATATAGATGCATACTACATTTTATAATAAATAAACAAATTACGAATGCATACTACATTTTACAATAAATAAACAAATTACGAATATACAGTATTATTTTTTAAAATTAAATAGGTATTTACTCCATATTAACTATTGAGTTTCATGGTATGGAGCCACACTGAAGAGCCGCAGTTTGGCCTTCATTGCTCTATGGACTATCAGAAATCAAATTTACAGAACTTTGTAAAAGTGAACAGCTTTATTTATATTCATGTTAATTCCAGTCAAAGTACATATAGGCTGTTCACATTGATTACGCAGAATATGAAAATTAATGTAATTTTAGATTTTGCCGATTCTCTGCTTCGTTAATTTAATTACAAAAGTATTCATGTTAATTCCAGTCAAAGTACATATAGGCTGTTCACATTGATTACGCAGAATACGAAAATTAATGTAATTTTAGATTTTGCCGATTCTCTGCTTCGTTAACTTAATTACAAAGGATTGTTCTCTAAAGTTTATGTTGTGATAAAACGGATAAAACCATTTTTAATTCTGTTTACTGAGAAGATTGTGAGAAAATCAGTATTACAATATGAGTCGGCAACTGGCCGAGTGCTATATTTCCATCTGAGAAATTGCATTTTATTCTAGACTCTAGATTTTTTAGGAAGGAACTGGGTTGAACCTGTTAAAACTCATCTTTTAATCTAATAACGGATCCCATCAAAGGTACCACTGGACCTATATTAGATTCGGAAATGGTCACAGTAATATCCTGTGCAAGATTCGACGTCATTGTTGAATTAATCAGTTCAAAAGTTTATTATGATTATGATACTGAATAGCATGGCGAAAAACTTCAACTATCTGTTTTATCACATCATAAGCTTTAGAGAATAATCATCTTTGTTTAAATTAATGCACCTAAAAAACAGGATAATTGGAATAATCTAAAATTAAATGTATAATTTTAATTTTACTTACAATCTAAATTAGTGAATAATTTAATTGTTAAAGGAACATTTATTTGAACATTTGTTATAATGATTATATTAAATATTTTAATTTAAAATGCGAAATAATATCTGATTAAATAGTTTGTTTAAATAGGTTCATTGAATATATAAATTTCTTTCATATTTATTGTTTCGATTTCTTATTTACTCTAATAAATAAATAAATAGTTTTCCTTTATACTTAGTTTTATTTAATAATATAATAATAAATAGAAGTGATTAATATGATCAATTTTATTGGAATACAGTACTAACATTCCATATCTGTTCACTAAAATTACAGATTTTTCGTTCACTACTGCTCTCAGTGCTGTACAAGTGCCTGGAAATGAATTACACTACTTTTTTATTAAGAAAATATTAATTTATTTTTACAATTCACAAAAAATTACTAAAAAAAAAGTTTATATTACAACTTAAAATTAAGTTGTAATGTGATAATATAATATGATGTTAAATTAAGTTGTTAATTGGAGTGTATATTCCTCATACACTCCAATTAACCCAATGGTATACCGTTGTTGCCCTGAGCGCCATTAGTTGCAGTTACCGTTACAAAGTATGCGCAAGCTCAAATTACTTAACCGAAACAATTATCACAATTTTTTTGTTTCACTCGTTCTCAATCCGTTAATGTTGCTAGTTTTTTAAAAGCCGAATTTTCAATATTGGTTTTAAAATTATGCATACAGGCATAATTTTAAATGATAGTTATGTATTTAATCAAGCCAAATAAAAGAATGTAATTAACAAAAAAATTACATTTAAATATTTACACACTTTATTATTAATTTTTTAGTTTCAGTACAATCGATTTACTACAGCATATCACATATTTAAATTCTTAAATCTTGTTTCAGTTAAATAAAATTTAAAATCTTCCTCCTATTATGGATTAAACTCCTTTTATTTAAATGTACTAAACTAATAATAAGAAATGTTACATAGATGCTAATATAAATACATAAAAAAGATAAATGCATAACTTATTGTTTAAATATTATTACAAAAAATTAATTCTCTTTTAACTTATTATTAAAGTTGGTCCTGCTTCTAGCAGTAATCGTGTCTCAGAGTATTCGTAAAATTTCTCTCTTCAAATGATCATTGCATAAATATTTCGCTTTTCTACTTTGTGTTTTACATTTCTCAGCCATTTTTCCAGTCTACTCTCAATGAAAAATAAGAAGAAGAATATTTATGGTAATTCTTTAGAGTCACTATCATTGCGATATTCAAAATAACTTAACACTCAGGTAAAATAACTCAGGTTCCTTAATTAATTGGAAAGTTAATAAAACGACAATTTGCAATTACTCATAGTGAAGTTTTTCACAAACTCTAACGTTCTTTCCCATTTGGTTAAATTAAAAAAACAATGAAAATAAAATAACTTTAACATCGATAAAATAAAATACTAATGGCGACAGCTAAGATCCGCCTGCTAAACATTCAAAACATCTCAACAGAAATAATTAGTTATACTCCTTGCCAATAGAGGCAGCACTTCCATTCATCGCTACTGTCGCATCTTACTTTCTTTAATCTATGGTTTGACCCTGCTAGTGTTGCGCCGATAGCTGCGATTTCTGCGATCGCAGTGGATGGCAGGATTATCAGTTATAATAGCAGCTATTGAATACTGCAATCTGCTATTGAATAACACCCTCTAGCGGTTGTTAATGCAATCTTGCTGTCGGCCTCAGTTAAAGCACAGTAATGTTTGAACTTTTGCATGATATCAGGGCCGCCGAGAGAAATTTTCGGGCCCGTGACAAATCTGTGGTCCGGGCCCCACTTAAAAAATGCATCACTCTGGTTTAATAAAAATCTTTCGTGAGATTCAGTAACACGTACCAACTTGATGGAAAGGTGTAGCACAACTTTCCGTCAAGTTGGTACTAAGCGATAGGTTATTCAATGCCCACTATGAGCTACTTATATCCCTGGTGAGATTATCCATCAGGTGAAGGATGTAGTTCAACAGGTAGACCCAGATCCGTTCTGAAAAACTTTGTAAGTATGAGACCCGGGAACTAAACCTGGATACACCAGGCACAGCACGCTCCTATCGCGGCCGTCCATCCTAAAATTGACCTTTTGAACTGTTTGATAAGTACAAAATTATTTATTAAACAGTGTTATACATAAAATAATTTATTTTGGCACAACTGCTTTGCGTAGTAGACAGTGCGCTCTGCGAACTATTAGATATGTTATGCGATACATTGTATTGTGATATTATGATGTGTCCCAAAATGTTAGTTGTGACACATCGAAACCAGACGGTCGGGCTCTCTTAAATGCCGGTCCCGTGACAAAAGTCTGGGATATCACCCCCTCTCGGCGGCCCTGCATGATATTATCAGAGATATATGAAAAACCGGGTAGTACGAAATACTTTTCGCTCTTATGAATAATTGAACTATCTTCCGTAATTTAATATGTCTGAATATATCTAGGCGTTCGTTCCACTCAACATTTATTACGCCATAAAGATTTTGATCACAATTTTGGTTGCTTACATATGGATGCTAAAACCTTTAGAGATATAATACTTACCAAATGCCTATTAAGGGGGATTGGAATAATTGATATTATTTTTATAATAAACATATTTATCTAATGTATTATACCTATGTGTATTTTTTTGCTGTTAGGGGATTGGAATAATTGATATTATTTTTATAATAAACATATTTATCTAATGTATTATACCTATGTATATTTTTTTGCTGTTTTTTAAAACGCAAAAATATGTTTATTGTAAACGTTTGTAATTATTTGTTATTACTTAATGTTTATTGCACTTGCTCTAAAACTATTAACTGTAATATCTCTAACATTACAGTTAATAGTTGTAATGCCTTTAACATTACTCGTTTCTCTGTACTAAGTTATATTTCTTTTCTTGTTATGTCTTTGTTATTTATGTAATGCTTTGTCGAGATATTCCAATATATTCATATATAGCATTTGCATCACGCGCCTTGTATTGAATTATAAATAAATCAATAATAAAGTATTATTTATTTATCACAATAAAACAATTATTTTTCACTTGAATGAAGGAATGTAATTTGTCCGACTTTAGAGGCTGAAAGCCTGTTCCTTCTGTCTGTGAGAAGACCAGCGGCCGAAAACAACCTTTCGCATGAAACCGATGTTGCCATTATGCATAGATAATTTTTGCATGTTTGGATAAACTTCTTTGTTTTTTTTCTCCTGTGAGAAGACCAGCGGCCGAAAACAACCTTTCGCATGAAACCGATGTTGCCATTATGTATAGATTATACTTCGCTAATTTTTGCATGTTTGGATAAACTTCTTTGTTTTTTTTCCACCATTGGAGTGGGTCGGTATGGCGCGGGATTAAAGGAACATCCAAGTATCTGAAATAGGAAAACAAAGGATGTAGCAATTTTTTACTATATTTCAATTATGATCAAAGATATTTACCTATCGAGTTCAACAATTGCACGTGATTGCGGAGTTCCAATTTCTTGCTGCTATTTTAATTTTTGAATCGTGGGCATACCAGATGGATAATGGATCCATGTCATCATCAGTAGTATGTACAGTAGGTGATTCAGAAGTTACATAAAACGGCACAAGCTGCCGAATTATCTGATCTTTAGCTGTCTTTATGCTAATAGAACCGGCTCGAAAACCGGACAATTTGAAACGAGGATCCAAAATCATAGAAGTGCATAACGTCGCGCTATTTTCAACTGATCCAAGACGGGATTTAGTTTCTTTTTAGCAAGGAGCATGATTAAATTAGAGACACTTGGTTGAAATTCTCTTTGTCTCAGCGTGTAATATTTTGCAGTCACTTTGCCAAAACAATTACTTGTGCTCCTGTAACGTATTTTTCGCCATTTAATATTTTAGTTGTTTCAGCAAATGGTTTTAAAACTGTCTGTAGGTTTGCAAGAATCTTTCAATCCTCTACGCTCAATTCCTGCATATGAAAAACTCCTAACATGGCAAGTAGTTCGTTTTTCATTTCCAGACAGCGGTGTATCATTTCAAAAGTAGAATTCCACCTTGTAGCGACGGACATTTTCAACTTTAGCGGTGTTTTCCCTTCTTGTTGCCGGAATTGTTTTAATTTTTCGTGAATGTTGTGGCTTCGTCTAATTGTGCCAACGATATCCTTTAGATTATTGATTATGAATGACACGCGTTCTTCTTTGTTGATGCTGGATTGCACAATCAAATTTAGAGTGTGGGCAAAACAACCGAAATGCTTCAGATTCAAATCGCTAATGGCTTTCTTCATGTGGGATGCATTATCGGTAACTACTAAATTAATTTCATTCATTATATCCCATTTAAGAAAAACCTCTCTAAGTTTTTGTGAAATGTTATTGCTTGTATGTTGTTCGGGAAACTCCGAACACTAGGGTATGCAAGATGCCATTTCAAATTTGTTTTCAAAAAATGACAGGAGACACCCATGAATGCCTCTGAATTAGAAGTCCACGAATCAGTAGTGACGCATACTTTTGTTGCTTGATCTAATCTGTTGCTCATGGCTTGTTTGGCATTAACATAGATTGCAGGTAAGAATGAATTGGAAATAATCTTCCGACTTGGGATTACGTAACAAGGATTTAAAGCATGAATTAACTGTTGGAATCCAGCATCTTCAACAACGCTAATTGGCTAGAAGTCACGGTAAATAAAGCATAGAAGTGCATTGTCGATGGCAGCTTGTCTATCCGCAGACAAATGCTCATTTTGTTGAGACCGCAGGTGTGTTATTGGAGAAGAAGACTGGTTATCGCTTCTGTTTGCAGCTATCAACTCATGATCCGGATGTATTTTTTGTAAGTGGTATTTCAAATTTGTCACAGACATCTTGTGTGACAAAGTTTACCTCAAATATTGCAAGTAGCCATCCAATTGCCTACATCTTGAAAATAAATCCAAACAGTGCTAGATTTTCTCTTTTTACTGCGATATTTGTAATTTCTTGTGCAGCCAATTCACAGTGCAATGGTACCCGTGAGTGGTCGTGTTCGTCAGCTAAATACATTCTAGGTTCTTGAACATCAGGCGTAGGTCGCACGCCGCTTATGTAAATGGGTTCATGCGACGGCAGGACACAGGAAACCGCCGCAGTTGTTTGTTATGAGTCTGAAATTCGTAACTTCGTTTCCTGAAATTTGAATTCATATTTAACAGCATTATTTGTATTCGGAATATTTGAAATAGATTTATTTGGAATCGTGTACTTATGTAAATCGGCTTATAGCAGGTTACTAATACAACTGACAGTATCCTTATATTTAGGATCATTTATATTATTTCATCGACAATGTTTGCTGTATATTTTTTCTCTTATTACTGTTTGTATCCATTTACACTACGTAACTTACGCGTCCGTGTATTATTCGTGTTTATTCCGCGATGCTGTTTATTTGGTTACACTGTAACACTCGATTGGGTTAAATTTTTTTTTTTCTGTCAATAGATGACGTATTCGGCGGAAAGAGCAGGATAGAATAACAGCTATTTCGAACCTGCTAAAAATAGCTAGTAAAACTGCGATTGCAATGGCAGCTATCGCTTTGCGGCACATCACTACACCCTGCCACTTAGGCCGTGTTCGAAGTGCGAGTAAAGAATACTTCGTCGATTGGTTTGATCAGTTCATCGGAAGTTCTTGCCATAGTCAGACCTGTTCTAAGTATTTAGACCTCTTCTTGTGATCCGCGGAGATCGCTTCGACGAAGACCACATTCATGTGGTATATCTATGTGATCTACTGATCTAAAAATGGAGACTGTAGCAATTCGCGACTACATGGTTTGTTTCAGATTATGAAAATATTTAAATAAATTATTATATTGCATTTATTATTTTTTATATTTGTTATAATATTAAAATTTTATTTGGTATAATATTTTCATTAAATTTAAGTTGATTATATTAATTTGCATAAAATCTAAAAAAGTTAAAGAATAGAAAGTTGAAAGAAAAGACACATCATCGATATAATTATATATCATTTAAAATATATACTGTATATATCATTAAAATTATTTAAATACAATATATACACATATATTGTATTTAAATAGTTTAAACATAATTTATAATGTCGATTGAAAGTGATAATTAAAGTAATTAATTCATTCTGATATTATGCAATAGCATCATTATAGAATTATTTATAATTATATTTAAATAGTTTAAACATAATTTATAATGTCGATTGAAAGTGATAATTAAAGTAATTAGTTCATTCTGATATTATGCAATAGCATCATTATAGAATTATTTATATATTTTCTGAAGAATCCTACTTATTTCTCTTAACGATTTAAATTATATTCAAATTTGATATCAAGAAACGTAAACTCTACGTAATAGAAACTACTTCAATGGTATTCGAATAGAGAGTAATTCAATGGTGTTTGAATATCAATCTCTCTTAAGACTACTTTGACTCAGAATATTTAAGATTAGTACTCTTTATAGAAACAATCTTGAAAGTAGTAGTCTCTATACTTCGAACACAGATACTCTACCTGAGTGGAAAATGGCGACATCTATTACCAAAAGAAAATATTCCTTTAAAATTAAAAAAAAAATCAAAAACCTGGACCCAGTTGTAAGTAAAAGTTAAGATTTTATTATTTAAAAAATTTTTCGAATGTTATATATATACATGTATGTTTTATGTATATATTATTTAGTTAAATATTGAGTACAGTATCAATTTTTAATATCCCTTGATTTTTCTTAATGTATATAACGAAATTTAAAAAGGTGGATCTCTTCCCTGAAACGAGTCCATAATTACTTCCAGAGAATTATGGAAAACCTAGTAATCACTTCAGTGATCTTTTTTTGAGTCAACAGATGACGCCACTTTTCAATCAGTGGTTATTACGGGGCTATAATAATCTTGCCTACCCGTGAAGGGGTCAGCCGGACTGTAGAGAACGAAGATCAATGGCTGATCTCCCTATGAATATTTCCAAGGGCAGGTTCTTCTAGAGAGGAAAGTCGAACTGTTTCCACACGGCTAAAAGGCTCCAACGATAGCTCATCTGAAGATTAATTCAAGTGGGGATCCTACTTGAAAAATATTTAGATATGCGAACCTGAAATTATCCATATTCTCCAGATTTTGAGAATATTGAGAATGGAAAGAAATATTCAAATAAGTACTATATTACAGTAATACATTAAAAACTTCCAGAACATAACCAGGGGCGGACTGGCCATAAAGGCGTTCTGGCATTTGCCAGAACACCTTTATGGCCGGTGCTATCGTAACAAAATGGGCCGGCAGCCGACGAACCATTTTTTATGTCACATATCACACTTTCAATAAAATGTATACAATCTGATCCAGTTAACACTCGGTAGTCGGGGTCCATGATTACTAAACCGCGGGTTAAGTGAATCGAGAGTTATAGTATTAATATAAATTCAGCGATAATATAAGTTCCAACATTGATATGAATTTTCTGTGTAATTTAACCAATACAAAATGGTTGAAACGTGCAGCAAATCTCACTGATCACCAGATTTAATGACGATGTCGTCTAGGAGCAGTGGCGTAGCTGACGGTCAGCAGACCCCGCGACGCCGGGGGCCCCGAGGTTCGTGGGGACCAAACTCACCCTGAAGAAAAAACCTTTAAAATCCAAACAATCAATTCCCAATAACCTCGGTTTTAACGCAGAACAGTTAAACCTATTTAATGCAGGGTGTCGGCGTTCGTTAGCTGGAACTCTAAAACTTAGTTAGCGCTAATTTACAATTTATGTATTGTTTTCAATACTTTTTTATGTTTCCGGGTGCAGCGATTGTTTGATTAAAGCGCTACAGTATGTCTAATGCAGTACACTCGAAAGTGGCAAGCTACCACAAACGAAGCTTTATACAGGTAGGCGTGCCAAAATAATAAAAAAAATGGGGTGGTATCAATACTTTTGTCCACCACTGTATCTATCATGTTCTGAGTATACAAATGATACATCCATTGCCAGTCAAAAATATTTTATATAATATATAAAATATTAATGCATAAAAGAGGACTATATCCTTTATAAATACCAATAATGGGAAATCTTTCAGTAATATCAAGAAGTTAAACAATAAGTATTCTCGCACTAACCGAATAACGGTATCAATTTTTTAAGTCACACTAATCGAGGCCTATCTGTAATGGGAAATCTTTCAGTAATATCAAGAAGTTAATAAGTACAATGGAAGGTCCATATAATCTTAAGTAATAATAATAAATAGTTTCATCTAAATATAATTACTAAGAAATTCTAATAAAAGAATAAGATCTTATTGTAATCACATTCCACCAGAGTACAATTATAGTATATTTCAGCTTATAAAAAAACTTTTAAAGAAAAGGCCTAGATATACAAAAGATCCAATAACATGCATAAATACTCATATTTATTGTTAAATGTACAGGACATATTTATTTTATAACTCTTAATACAGCACCACTAGCAAGTGTTCTAATCTTTTTTATGCACTATGCTAGTGGTAGTATTTTCTACACTTGCTAGTGGTGCTGTATTAAGAGTTATAAGGTTTAAAGTTAGCAAGTTGATTTATATAGTAGACTCATATTTATTGTTAAATACAAAGAAAGATATGCACTTACGGTTTTTTTTATTCAATAAAGAAAGTATCAAAGTTTTTTTTGACAATTCTTACAACATTTCAATATGTGCATCATTAGTTGCATGCAACACATTGAGTCAGTAAGAGATTTCAAGCAAGGTTCTGTGAAGCATTACAGAATTGACAGTCCCGATGACCGCTGTAATTCGATTTTTCAACACTACATCATG
This sequence comes from Olivierus martensii, assembly GCA_000484575.1. Taxonomy (NCBI): domain Eukaryota; kingdom Metazoa; phylum Arthropoda; class Arachnida; order Scorpiones; family Buthidae; genus Olivierus; species Olivierus martensii. Next base: position 73,178 of record AYEL01081700.1, on the reverse strand, counting down.
ATTAGTTGATCTAGGTATTTGTAATTGACAGACCACCAAATGAATCGACTTACGAGGACTACGATGAAAAGATTCATGAATTCGTTCAACATCATCGGAGCTTCTGTTAGGCCGACCAGATTTCGCTTTTGGCAAAACGTTACCTATCACCATAAATCTCTTATGCCATTCAGAAATTGTCGGTCTTGAAGGCGGATTTCGATTAAATGCAGACTGAAATTTACGTTGTACCTGCGTTGCAGATTTAAATTCGATAAATCATGCTACAACTTATTCCATTTCCTGCGGTGAAGCCATTTTGAGAAGAGACCTATATTTGGCGCAATCTTGGGTGCCATATAGTGTCCACTTCATTTAAAACTTGATACTTTCTTTATTGAATGCAAAAAATCTTAAGTGCACATCCTTCTTTGTATGTTTTTAATAATTTTCTAAAAATGTAGAGATACTTCTCGGACACCCTGTATGTCTTAACAAATCATTCAATATGAATATTGGATTATGAGCAATAATGAGCTGAGAAAGTTTTTATACAGTAAAGAAAACTATATGATATGAAATAAATTATATTACTATATTTTAATATAGTATGAGACAGAGAGAAAACATTGATAACTAAATAGCAGTTAAATAATCTATTATGACAGCTAAAATTACTTAAAAAACCATACACTGCCAAATCTTATACTAAGAAAGATAAAAAACAGCTCATAGGCAGGAACGTATAATAGAATAAAGTTTTTATTACAAGTAGTAGCGCTTTCGATATAATTATCCTCCTCAGCTACTTTAACTATAACGAATATTACAATCGTTCTAAAGAACGCCAGTTGTTCTAACAGGTTTAAAAACATTGGTTATTTTGCAATTTTTAAATGTATCTATATAGTTTGTGTTGCTATGGCAATGTTTTTAAACCTGATAGAACAACTGGCGTTCTTTAGAACGATTGTAATATTCGTTATAGTTAAAGTAGCTGAGGAGGATAATTATATCGAAAGCGCTACTACTTGTAATAAAAACTTTATTCTATTATACGTTCCTGCCTATGAGCTGTTTTTTATCTTTCTTATTATGACAGCTTTTTAGTGATGAGTTCTGACAAATATATATATATATATATATATCTGATTTTTTATTAGATTATATATAACAATTACATAATTAAGTCATAGATAGATTGACTATTCCTACTTCTGCCTATCTAGGAAAAGAAAATATTCAACCAGAAGTATAATTTAGTATTTTATTTTTGTACTTATATTTACTGATTTACTAAATCCATTGTTTTATTAATCATCATCAATATAATAACCCATTTCTTAAATTCAATTTTAATATCTAAAAGCCATCCATACTGAACAGAAATTGAAGAATTACAATTATTATTGGCAGATGTCAGAATGGACTTGAGCTGATTTGTTTTGAAGCTGCATTTCAAACAACATAACCAAATGTAGCCAATTTTGCACATAAATTTAAGAAAATGTATTTTATCTTGAAAGTAGGAAAAATTTTATAAGTTGGGGACAAATAGTCATCCTTACTATCGTATATACTCGAATATAAACCAATCCGTGAATAAGCCGACCCCGACTTTGGAGTTTGAAAATCAGTAAAAATGCGTAACCCATGTATAAGCCTACCCCAGACTTTATCACTTAAAATATGATAAAAATTTGAAAATGATAAATTACATAATCCTTGATTTTTAGTTACCGATATATTATAGCCATTTACAAAAATAAATATTTTATTGAAACTTTAAATATATACATATAAAATAAATTAATAAATGATTTTATTGAATCTTTAAATATATATATATAAAATAAATTATTATAATATAGACACCAATATATCAATTTAAAAAATAAAATTTTACTTTACCTGAAGCAATCAAGCACATTGTGCCACCAACTCCAACCTGCATTTGTATAAATGCATCAGATAGGCAACGCCGCGCTATCTGATGCGCCGCAACCCAGAAATTCTCGACAATCATCCAGCTAAAGTGATCCAACGCAGCGCGCCTACATATGATTCTTGGATTATTGTCGAGAATTTCTGTGTCATCGCGCATCAGGCAATGCAGTGTCACCTATCTGATGCACCTATATAAATGCAGGTTTGATTCGGCAGCGCGACACGCTCGATCACAACAGATAAAGTAAAATTTTACTCCGAAGTAAGATTGATGTTGGAGAATGATATCATTAGGATGACGTAGCTTCAGAAAAAACAAGTTAACGAATAGTAATAAATTTTTTTAATTTACATAAAATATTTTATTATTATTATTGTTATTGAATAACTGTTTTCTTTTCTAAAAAAGTTCATATCATTGTAGTAAAAATTCCATTAGAATACGTCTATGTCACATGGCTCCTAAGAGACCATTCGAAGTTTCGTTTTCCTTATAGTTGAGTTGAGTGTTAAAATCTATGGTTCATATTCAAATCTTTGATTGTATTTTAAAATGAGTGGATCACCCTAATGATGATGTCATACACTGCTAGGATGACGTGTGCAACGCGATTTCTAGACATTAATCGTGTGATTTCGAAGTTTTGATTTTGCTTACAATGAACTTTTTTGATAGACTAAAGTTATTTTTTAGTACAGATTTTAAATAATTATTATTATTTTTTCATTATTTTAGTTACTTTTTAATCTAATTAAATCATAGATGAGTTAAATATAATAAGTATTTATCAATTACTAGCAAATGAATTAAAACATTCTTAATTAATAATAATGAAAAATATTTTTTCACTCAAATATGAATCCTAGGTAAGATTCTTTATTGTCAAGTTTTTGCGTCATGTCGTATCGGGCAGCACGGCGTCGCCTATCTGATTACCGTATATAGGCGCAGGTTGGAGTCTGTGGCACAACGCACTCGATTGCATCGAGGTAAAGATAAAATTTTACCTGATATCGTATTAAATGAATTATTGCAAAATTTCCTTCCTGATCTTCAGAAGATATGTTCAATAAGTTATGGTTTCGCTTATTACTTCAATTTCAATTCCAGCCAAAAAAAATTGATTTTTTTGATCCGTGTATAAGCTGACCCCCCTTCAGAATTTTTTTTTGAAAAAAAATCTCAGCTTATACACGAGTATATATGGTATATTGTAATTTATCACATTTTCTTTTTAAGCCATAAAGGTAAACATATCATTTAAATGAAAGACATTGAAAGTGATCCTAGCAGAAGCTAGGTGTATCTATTTTTAATTAATTCCTAGCTTTTAATGAATGCTGGAATGAAAGTGAGTTGCAAAAAGCATTTGTTAGAGTTTTAGAGCTAACAAATATTTTTATATGTTGAATAAAACTAATTTAAAAATCATCTTTGAATTTTAATATATAATTTTATTAAAATAATTTTTACATATACAAGCAAAAATTCTATCAATCACATTTTATATTTCAACAATATAATGGATTTTATAAAAAAAATTTCAAAATGCCAAAATTTAACTGAAAAAATTTATATTCAATTGCCAATAATTATAACAAAATGTAAAATTTACAAAATATCACAGTTTTTAAGAAACATTGAAACTTTAACAGCATTTATTAGAAACAAATTTGGATCACTAACCGCTTCAACTAGATTACTTATGACTATTGTCATCGGAGGAGAAAGCCATTGCAATACCCTCCATATCAGAATTGTAGTAGTAGTAGAAGTAGCAGCATTTATGATAAAATTCTGTCAGAATTCATCACTAAAAAGCTGTAATATTAGATTATTTAACTGCTACATAGTTATCCATGTTCTCTCTCTCTCATACTATATTAAAATTAATAATCATATACGATATATTACTATAAGATAATTTATTTCATAACATTGTATCATATATAATTTTCTTTACTGTATAAAAAATTTCTCAGCTCATTATTGCTCATAATCCAATATTCATATTGAATGATTTGTTAAGACATACATTTAACAATAAATATGAGTCTACTATATAAATCAACTTGCTAACTTTAAACCTTATAACTCTTAATACAGCACCACTAGCAAGTGTAGAAAATACTACCACTAGCATAGTGCATAAAAAAGATTAGAACACTTGCTAGTGGTGCTGTATTAAGAGTTATAAAATAAATATGAGTATTTATGCATGTTATTGGATCTTTTGTATATCTAGGCCTTTTCTTTAAAAGTTTTTTTATAAGCTGAAATATACTATAATTGTACTCTGGTGGAATGTGATTACAATAAGATCTTATTCTTTTATTAGAATTTCTTAGTAATTATATTTAGATGAAACTATTTATTATTATTACTTAAGATTATATGGACCTTCCATTGTACTTATTAACTTCTTGATATTACTGAAAGATTTCCCATTACAGATAGGCCTCGATTAGTGTGACTTAAAAAATTGATACCGTTATTCGGTTAGTGCGAGAAAAGATTCGATTAGTGCGAGTTGTAAACACAGATCAGTCTTACTAACAAAGCTCCTTTTATGATGTCAATTAACAAATTACCGTTAATTTTCGGTTAGTAAAACCGGACGAGGAGCAGTCCAAGAACGGTCACACGATTTTGAAGGGGTGAAACATCAGAAAGATGGGCTTTTTGCCGTTAACTGTTTAACATTACTGTACTATTATTTAGCTTTGCTATCGTATACATACAGTAGAGTACAGAATTTTCTCTTTTAAAATGTATCGAAATGGATAAAAGGAAGAACACTTTTGATGATAAAACAGGAAACGAAAAAAAGAGAAGTGATTACGCTACAGCAAAAAATGGATGTGATTGAACGACATAAAAGCATTCTTTGTTAAATTTTTTAAAATAAGGATATCTTTACAAATTTATTTGCCTATTATATCGCTATGCTACAGATATTATTTAAAGGATATCTTTACAAATTTATTTGCCTATTATATTGCTGTGCTACCTTTATTATTTATTTTGTTTTGTTTATTATCTGATTTCTTTATTTAAAATAAAATTTGTGAAAAATATTTTAATCTGATTTCTTTATTTAAAATAAAACTTGTGAAAAAAATTTGTTTTCTTGCTGTCGTATTCTGCTAATAAACAAATAGAAAACTTGTTAAAAATTATTAATCTGTTCATTATTTAAGCTAAATTAATTCTATCTGGAACTAATTTACTGATTCAATAAAGTTGCAATGCCTTATTGCTAAATGCTATCTGGAACTAATTTACTGATTCAATAAAGTTGCAATGCTTGCCAATCTGGAACTAATTTACTGATTCAATAAAGTTGCAATGCTTAATCGCAAATTTTAAAAATTTCTCATTGGTTCATTAACTTCGCTTATTAATTCTATCTTTCTAATTTACTGATTCAATAAAGTTGTTAAGCTAAATTAATTCTATCTGGAACTAATTTACTGATTCAATAAAGTTGCAATGCCCAATGCTATCTGGAACTAATTTACTGATTCAATAAAGTTGCAATGCTTGCCAATCTGGAACTAATTTACTGATTCAATAAAGTTGCAATGCTTAATCGCAAATTTTAAAAATTTCTCATTGGTTCATTAACTTCGCTTATTAATTCTATCTTTAACTAATTTACTGATTCAATAAAGTTACAATGCTTAATTGCAAATCGGCTTATTCACTCGATTCTCGACCCAGAATTGGCGGCCAGGCGATGCTCAACTTCCACTTTCGATTCGCTATTTTGGTTTGAATTGGCGGTTGGTTTGATGATGGTATGAGACGCAATTCCTGGTAAGTTTTAATTTAGATGATGAACAATTAAGAAATATTTATTTTCATATTTTACATCAACAGTTAGTGTTAAGTTTATTGTGGTTATTCATCGTTAAACTTAGCTAATGGCCGGAATCTCACAAAGCAAGAACCAATTACCATATTTTCCATAGAGTTAATACTTTGATTAGTGCGAATTCGATTAGCGCGAGAAATTCGTGGAACCAATTATTCGCACTAATTGAGGCCTACCTGTATCGGTATTTACAAAGGATATAGTCCTCCTTTATGGATAAACATTTTCTGATATTTTGTCTATTTCATATAGTCTGAATATTTTTATGGTTGATGAAAGTTTTTTTTATTCAAACTGAGCATTTATATAATTTCTTATATTTCATAAATATGCAATTCTTAGAAAATCAACAATTCCCTTTTACATGATATAGTAACAGCAAAATGTGAAGAATTACATAATTTTAAAAAATTTTCAAAGATTTTATTATAATAAGCACATATGTCAAGTTGGGTAGACCTATTCTTAAAATTTAAAAATACTTATATTCAATCATTAGTGCTATGTAGCCTAAAATTCTGATGTTAGTGCTGCATAATTACACATTTTACAAAAAATTACTGTAGGCTACCCAACTGATGTCAAGTGGGCAGACCTATTAGAAGTTATTTAAAATTTTTTTATTGTCCATAATTAGTGCTGCATAATACATTTTAAAAAGTTGTTATAAAATGAGTAATGTTACATATCTTACGACAGAATATAGTTCATACAAATCAAATCGTTAAACTATGCATTTGTTAGTGTTTTCTCGCTATTGCTGTATTTTTTCAAGTAACTGAAACAAAGATAAAACTAGCAACTTCTGTGCAGTACTGTAAGAATAAAGGCTGATTTATAAGTCCAACTGTAGCATGCCGTTTCAAGGTTGCTAGCAGTCATTGGACATTCGACGTTAGCGTCATGGTTTATAGTCAAAATTCTATCAACGTCAAATGTTAATCTTAAAACTTTCTCTACTTGGAAGTTCTCTCGTTAGACCAGAATACCTTGTGTAGTCCAAGATAGAGGATCAGCCATAATTCTTGTACGAGATTATGATAAATGATTTGATTTTCTTCTTCTATCAAATATTGAACAAACATATAGTCTTTTATTTTTTTTTTCCTTCAATCTTCTCAATAATATAAACGATATATTTCGTTTCAAAACAGCATCCATCTTCGTAAAGAATTATGGAGCATGTGTAAAACTGAGAATGATGGAACGTTGTTATTTCTAGCTTTGTAAAAATGTGTGGGTACAGTCTGGCACCAAACACTGAAATTAAACGAAACTGCACGAATGCAGCTACCGTAACGTGTCGCTGCAGTTGGACTATAAACCAGTCTTAAGATTTCTGTTTAGTTGTAGTGTAGTCATATTCATACTTTAATTATAAAAATATTTAATAATCTACATGATTCTGTTCTTTAAAAATATCACATTTATTCATTCATGATTTTTTAGAATTAGTTAAGGCCAATCTCCCTCAGGATGATTCAATTATGTATTTATTATATTATATATACATCAATGATATTTATGACCTATTTAGATATTAAAACTATGGTACTTCTGTGACTAAGCAGATTGTCATGCAACTTTTAGCAAATGGCATAATATTTCTTGCTTTTTCTGTTATCTTACTACAAAATAGTAGTGAAGAACAACTGAACTCTTATCTTGTTAATAATTAAATAAATAATTCTAATAAATCAAAAATTATAATGTTCAGATAAGATACATTAATAAAATTGATATCTATCATTTTGTTTCAAATAGATTTTATGATTTCAATAATGAGCAATGATCTTTCTGTACATTTCTCAGATAATGCAAACATTATATTGTATTACACAATATAAAAAATATTGGAAAAGTTTATATCATCAAATCTCTCTTCTTGCTAAAATAAAAATCTCCAATCTATCTTTATCCATTTCATTTAAGTCTTTTCACTCTATTTAAAATTTTTGATTTAGAATTTAAACAGAACTTATTTGAAACAAAAAAAATACTCTACATATTTATCATTCCTTTAAGTTACAACAGTAGCAGACTTGGTTAAAAAAATTTATTTTTGAAATTAGATTGATTTGGCAGATTCCTTTAGAAACTTTAATTTTTATATCGAGAGATTATTCAAAGTTTATGCAGAAATTGATGAAAGTTTGCTCTTAGAATATTAGGAGTCAATTTTATTTAATAGTTGGTAAAGGATATATTTGTTTAATGTATATATTTAGCATATCAGAAATAAGAGATGAATATATAAGTAATAAATTCCTTTTAAAGTGAGAACAGGAAATGCTACATTTTGAAAAAAAAAAATTCTGATTAAAAACATTCTGAAGTTGACATTTTTTACATGAAATGGTTTTTTGTAGTTATAATTGAGGAAAAGTAATGCTGAAAAATACTATGATAGAATAAATTTCACTATTGATATAAATCAAAAGTTTTATTTAGTTTCCAAGCATGCCAAATTAATATTTTTCAATTGAATTTATTATAGAAGTTCCTCTGTACATGGTGGAAGTAGAAGAAAATTTGATAAATTTTGTTACATAAATTAACTCAAATTATAACTAGATTAAGTGTTTCAGAAAATTTTTTGAAACACGAATGATGTATTCGAGAGTGATTAGAAGTGATATTATGGATATAATTTAATATATTCTTGATTAACAATTGATAAGTTATGGATTTTATAGCTGTCACTCTTAAATATGCAACCTTGTAATTTTCATTTACTTTTCCATATTCTGCTTCATCAATAAAATATTCCCTAACTGTTAAATTATATATCAATGTAGGCTAATTTTTTTACGAGCCATAAAAGAGAATTTCAAATATATGAGAGATGCAATCAGTTTCTTCAGATAATCTTAACAATGGTTTCAAAAATTATTATATATTTCACTTGCATTTATTTTGTATAGATGGATACTACTTTTTATAACAATTATATATATATTGTACACACACACTGATTGCATTAGTATATATAATTTGCATATTCTATATATCAATACAATTTGATATAAACTTGATAATAAAATAAAGATAATAATACTAAACATTTTATATATCATAAATTTATATAAGCTAATAGAATGCTATTGCACAGTGTGATGATATTTTATTAGCTTCACAGTTTCAATTGTTAAAAAAAATACAGAAATAGTAAAAAAATATTAAATACAAAGTGATCATTAAATTATGGATGAGATATCATGTGATGTGATGCTAAAAAGTTCTAAAATGCATGATTGTATGACACTAACATTGGAACTTTTGCAATCTATGGCACTAACATAGAACTAATGAGGGACCAAAAAAAATTTTTAAAACAACTTCTAGTGGGTCTGCTCAATTTGACAATTGGGTGGCCTGCAAGAATTCTTTCTAAAACATGCAATTTTGTGGCACTAAATGGCAGAATTTTGAGCTCACATAGCACCAAACAACTGAATATAAATATTTAAAAATTGGTCTACCAGAATTATCATCAAAATGGGACATAAAAATTATTGCATCAGAATTTTATTTTCAGTTTTTAAACAGCATACAAACACCAGGTTAAATATATGAGTAGTTTCCTAACTTTACAAATTTATTTCTTCAGCAGTCATAAAATAAATTTCCCATTAGATTAACATTAAAAATCAGGTTTTGTTCTCAACTGTGAAATAAATTATTATATATTATTTATAAATTTGACCAAATAAAATTAAAATCAATAGTTTATGATTAAACAATGATTTATTTAAATAAATAAAACAATTTGATTTTAAAGCTATTAACAAAAATCGTGTCATACAAATCTTACAATTTTTATTCATTGTGAGAAATAATAATAGATGATTAGATAAGCTTTTACACAAGAATTATTTACATAATGTGCCAATAAAAGCATGGCAGCCAGAGTGTGCACTACTTCCACTTCTTGCCCCATTATATTCCTATTTTATAGCAAACAGTTTTTGGTACTAAATACTATATCGTATTATATAGCTATATGTTATTTGAAATTTCTTTTTATGAATGTTTAGCATTTATTTATTGCAATATTCATTTTTGTAAAAAAAAATTCAGGAAAACTTCCTGTGTCTACCAAACACGTTTATATCTGAATTTTTCAAGACTACATTTAAGTTCGGGTTTCAACAAATTATTCACATTTCACTTTGGTTTTGATGTCCAATTGGCTTATTCCTAATTCCATTGTAAAAATTGGAATACAAGCAATTTGTTGGATTAAAAATTGAAAATATTATAATATAGAATATCAACATGATTTTCATATTAATTAGATAAATTTTATTTTCAAGAGTTAACGGGTGATTATTAATGGATGTACAGTTGACATTTCATCCACTTAATTATATAGTATAATTAACATAATAATGAATGGTGGTTGCAAATTTAAAATCATGGATTTTGACTAGCATTTTACGATACTTTTCTTGTTACACACAAATCAGTCACACTACTTTTTTGGCTAAAGAATTGTGTTTTATTAAAAATCAGAGGATTTATAAAATGAAAAAATGATGCTTTTATTTCATAAACTTGTAATTCTTAAACTGGTGTGTGTGAGATACAACAGCAAAATGTGAAGAATCCCATAATTTTAAAAATTTTTATTATAATGTATTATTCTGAATGTACTAAATCCTATAAAATGAGTTAATATTAAATGCAGATCAAATGAAATATTGTAAAAGATATCATGTCTTTCATAATGTAAAAAATTGAATTCTTGATATTCAAATTTTTAAAGAAATCATATCATATGAATGTCTGCTCTAAAAATTTTGAATAAAAATTATAAAAATTAATCTATCAATATAAAAGATCATATTCATTGTTAATTCAAAACAGAAAATTAAGAGACCTCCTTGGAAAAAGGTATTATAAAAGTCAAAATAAAACTGACTGAATTAATATTGTTACACTAAATGCTGCTTTGTATTAAATGACTGCAGATTTTGCCTTGTATTCTATATGGTTTTAAAAATCTTTGCTTCCTCCAATCATATTTTCATTAGTTTTAGCAGAAAATACTCTGATGAGATTCAATTGCTATATATATACCTTATATGCTCATTAAATCTAACAAAAAAAAATTTAGTCACCTAAATAATTTTTGATCTTTGAATGGTATTGGTTTATAGTAGATATTCAATGACACATTTAAACATTGTTTTTAATCTATTAACCCACTAATGTCCAATGTTAAATGCTGTCTATGCTGTTCTGGACTGACTGCTTTCAATAAGTCTAAAATTTGTAACTGGTTGTACTGATTTGAAATTTTTAGGAATAAGAGAATAATTTCCTATTTTGCTGAAAAAATAATTGCTAGTAAAAATGTTTTATGAAATTTTGAAATATTTCAGTTTTTTTGTCTATCAGGTTTAAATTCATTGAATTCTAAATCTTTGATGATTATTAAATAAATAACCCCTTTAATAAATACACAACTCCGTTATCACTTAGAAAATATCAATCTCTTATAAAAAGTTGAACATGGTGCTGGTTTTCTTGCCTTCAGAAAAAATAACTTCAAAATTTGTTCCTAGATGGAAGAACGTGCATTGAGTATATAAGCAGCATTGCCAGTCTATGTAGAAAAGAACTATGTATGTATTGGATATGGAAATAACTATATTGATTTGAATTCAGTTTCCAGTGTTTAAAATGGACTTGGTCATTATGTTAAAATCAACAGCTTTCTTTCTATATGAAAACCCATATCAGGTTCTCTTATAGATTTTTTTTAGGTATTCATTCATACTATAGTTAATGTGCCTTTTAATCTGTTCACTTGACACGTATAGACGTCAAAGAAATGGAACGAAAAAAAAAGTTAAAATATTCAATCCTGATTTTATTTAATCCATATTTTGCAAATAATTGTTTGTATTTCTTGAAAATATGCCCTTTAAAATTTTTTCTTATGGTGGTGGTTTCTAAATTTTTTCAGTTATCAAAATATTTTGAAAAATTGTGCGAAAATATTGTTTATATTTGAACGGCTCAATAGAATCAGGATGGCATAAAAAAATCAGTCGATTTTATAGTCTATCAAAGTTATTCCAATTTTGAGATTCAATAAATGCTATAAAATGCTGAAAATTAAAAAATTGTAGATAGTATTGGGTAATTCTATTAAAATGAACTAAAATATATTTTAATTGGTGAAATTGAAACAAAAAATGAATAAGATTTAGGAGAAAAATTGCAAAAAGGAATTATAAACACCCTCTGGCCATTTTTAAAGGGGAATGGCACTTATTGCTTTATAGCAGTCACTCGTTTCCTAGGAATTTGCAGCTAAGCCTACTTTGAATGCAAGTGTAAAAATACTGGGCACAATGTTACAATCAGTGGTGTTATTCAACTGGTTTGCACCAATTCAGCTGAACCAATTGTTAAATTTTTTGTTCTCCATACCAGTTCTGCTACATCAAATGAGGGTAACATAAAATTAAGAAAAAGGAAAATAGTATGAAACAAATTTTATTTATAAGTGTTTACTTATTTTGACAACTGTTTCTTTAATGATATAATAAATCTTTTGAATAACTTGAACCGGTAGTATGTCCCTTGAATATATGCTAGTACAGTTCAGGCATACATCTTTCATAACAGTGTGTTAGCTAGTAACCAGTATATTACTCTATAAAAGTTATTTTAATGACCCCTTTGACCAGATAGGAATTTCCCTCGATATCAAATTTAAATAAACTGATTATTAAATAATTTGAACATCCCCACTGGTTACAACAAACAATCTGCAGTCCAATTAGAGGAACAGAAAATTGATTATAGCTATTTATGTATGAAATGAGATCATTTTTGTATATTATAAGATTTTTTATATAAATTAAAAAGTACTGCTAAAAATTGTACAAATGATGTAAGAACAATTTAATAAATATGAAATAAGTGATAATTCAATGAATTCATGTATTTTTTTAATAATTAACTTTTGTTGAATGAAGTTAATCTTTTAACGTGTTTTTTTTTTAACATCCAAAAATTTTGGCTGAATTTTTTTCATTCATGGCTTGTTTTGCTCAGAGAAATTGTTGCTATCTAAAAGTATCAATTATTTCATTGGATGTCTAAAATTTCATATAAAAAAAATGTTTTCTTCAATCTTGCATATATAAAAGTTCTGAAAAAATATAATTCCAAAAATGCTTACATTTTTAAAAATATAATAAACACTGAAAATTTCAAAAAGATTCAATGAAAATTAAGTGCAATTTCACAATTTTAAATTTTTATTTTTTGCAATTTAAGCTTAATTCAAGAAAAAAAGGCAGCAAAAGGTTTAATCTATCACTGATGCAATTATTAGTACCATTTGGACAATAAGCTGCTTTTTAGTTCAAACTCATTTTATGTAAATCTTGTAAAGTTATACCCCATGCTTTAGGCCAAACCATACAATTCTCTCTCTTTTGTGAAAGTCTACACAGTTGCAGACAACCCTGCACATTCAAAATTTCTTGATCAAAGAGTACAAGGCATATTAGAATATGCAATAATTTGTTACTGTTCATTTTAAATGTTACTATAACAGTTAATACAATCTGGGAAAAAACCCCAAGACGAAATTCTATGATAAAGACAAATACCATTCCTTGTACTGTAATTAGTTTGGAAGAAATTCAATTATATTGAAATAATAAAAATCTAGTAATTATATTATCAATGCAATAATGACATCTCTCTCAGTGGATAACTAGATTGACATCCATAATTTTGTTCAATCAACAGCAACCTCTAATCTGATAGTTGCTACAGAACAAATTGACTAATGCAGTACACACTGTGGAAAGATAATATACAATACATTTATACTAAATTCTGCATACCCAAGCTCACGCGCGCACACATGTGTATCTCTGGATTAATTATGATGTAAACTTATTCTTGATCTACAAGACAATGCTCTACCATCAATTTGTAATACTTTGTCAGCAGTATATAGAACTTTTGAAAATTTAAAATAATCTTATATTATTACTTAAAAACTTGTGTATCAATAAATTCAACTTTAAGCTATTTGTATTTTTTTAGATAAGTTTTTATTTCTTAAACATTCAAATGTGACTTTAAAATATTTTATTTAAAAAACAAAGCAGAAAAAATAATTATAATCTAATATTTTGACATTAATAGTTAAAAATAGAAAAGAATGAAAATTAAGCATAAGCGTTTTATTGTGTATCTTAATATTTTATTAAAAATTTTGCATCAGTGATATTTATATTTTATTTATTAAACAAAGCATTTTATACATTAATATATTCAATACAATTTCAATTTATTAAATGAAATCTTTAGAAAAGCCTGCTTTGAAATTTTCTAATTTATGACAAATTATGAAATTTCAGAATAAAATAAACTTATGCTGAAAAATTTAATTCACAAATCATTTTTGTACTTAAAAAATGACATCTTAGGAAACATGAAGACAGGCACATTTAATATTCTGATTACAAAAAAAAATGTTTAGTTGTTCTCAATTATGAAATTTATGATAAAAAATGCAGAGCAGCTGTAACAATATATTTCCAAGAACTTTTAGTTGACATCTTCTGGAGAAAATTCTTATGATGAATTATTTGAAGATTATTCATTGAAAAGGATTTCAAAGTTAGAACTACTTTTTCATTTATTATTATTATTATTATTATTATTATTAAAGTAGTTCAAAAACTTTGCCAAAATATTTTAATAAAATTCAAGGAACCAATAATTCTCTCTAATCTGAAAGTCCATAAAATAAGAATTTAGCAAAAATAAAATTAAACAAAACTTTAAAAAATATGGAAACTATCATATCAAATTAAATTAACAGTAATCGTTTTAATTAAAGAATATCAAAAAAAATCTTGATAAATTATTTAAAATTAAAGGCTATATTATTTTTCTCAGTAAAAAACATCTATGTAAAAATTTGTGTTTCTGCATCAATTATTTTTTAATAGCTGAGCATATAGGCAGAACTTTTAACTAGGATCCTAAACATATATTTAATCACAGACAACTGAATGCTGCTCTCAAAATATTCGATTAGATTGTTATAGCTGAGAACAAAACTGTGTTTACAATATATGAATATACAAACATGTTACTATTAACACTGAAAGAATGTTATATATGACATCAATCACAATTAGTGACTTAAGAATCACTACCACTGGCATTACAGGAATACCTCACAATGTATAATCATCATAAATTATATATTCTCGAGTACAAATTTACTCGAGAATTTATTTACTATATAAATGATTCACTAAAATATAATTGTACTAAAAATCCTATTTTAAAAACTTATATACTATACTGTATGTATATCCATACACACAATATAACAATCTTATATTAGTCATCTCGCAGATAAATAAATTAATGGCAAAAATTATATGCCAGATGGCAAGTAAAATTCTATTAAAATAGCAAAAATGAAGTGTATCATCACTGCACATCTCATTTTTGATATTAAATTTTAAAATTTTTCTAATTAATAGTGTTATTTAACTAATACTATTATGCTATTCAAAGATTCTAAATCAGCCAAATGACTTCTAGTATACTATTTTGGAATTAAATTGCAATTAATAATTATTTAAGTTCAGATGTTATAATCTTATTTAATAAATGATTTTTAGTTTATTTTTTTCTAATTTTCCAAAATAAAAATTTGCTTTAGCTCAACACTGAATGGAAACTTCAAGTACTGTCCCAACATCTTAACTAGTTAGATTATCAAAGCAACCAGTAATTTTCATTTCAATAGTTTACATACTAATTAGGAGGGAGAATCTGTAATTGTGGGAATCCGAGTACTGAGATCCGGTGGGGGGTCAGCTGTGTCCTCCCCTTGTTAGTGTTGCCAAATGTACTAATAGTATTTTCAGATATTTAGAGTAGAGTAAACTCTTGCCGAGCACAGATTTACAGAACATGATTTTGCACATATGCATTATCTCAATTGTTGCCATTTAATTTGTCCAATGCTAGAATTTCATTCATACATGGTATGCTGATGAGCACGTGGGTATCTGCAACGATACCCATGTGCACATCTGGCAACCCTGCTTGATGCTGCCTGCTAGCTGAGTAACCCAGGCTAAGTTGCGATAATTTCACTCATGTTAGCAGAGCTGTAATCACGTATTTATCAGTGTTTATCCTCCTCTTTTGCATTTGTATTTTTTTTTAATTTCAAAAATTCAATGAGACATCTAAGAGGAAAAATGATGATGAAGCAGCAAAAGAGAGGCAAAGTTTTGGCATTATGTCAGAAAATTGAAATTTTAGATAAGTTGAGAAATAGATGATTTGCTTTATTGGTTCAGAAAATATTCAACCAATAGTAGTTAGTTCTATGTTAGTAGGCGGCACATAAATTTCTCGGGAAGAAGACGATGATATAATGACTAGCCAGCAATCTAATTGTTCGCCAATGCCCATTACATGTGTTTCATCGATTGCAAGAGAACAAGCTATAAATGAATCAAGTATAACTCTGCACTCCTTACCACAAAACTTTTAAAGAGTTGCGTCATTGTCCCAAGCAAAAATCACCAGCTTTTTAAAAAAATAATTGTATCATGTACCTATTAAACATAATAATCTTTTCAATTAACATTTGTTCCATTTTCCCCTTTTAATTATAACAATATTTAGGTTTGTTTAAATTATACATACTTTCTTAATTTGAACTATACCTAACACTTTTTCCATAGAAAGTTAACTTTGTGGAATGTGATTCTGCCATGCGCATAATGTATTAATGACGTAACCCCACATTCAGCAAGGGTTTACTGTAAATATCTCATGGTAACATGCATAAAATGGGAAAAGGCTACAATTTCTCAAACAACAGTAACTGAATTTTGCATTGATTGAAGTAGCATAAAGCAGGGTTTGTCTGAACTATATTAAATCAACATTTTCCTAAATATCAAGGATATAATTTATGGAAATAGGCTGTAAACAGTGCCTTTGTTCACTTGTGATACCCAACTGAAGAATGGTTGGGAACTATTACTCTATCAGATCCAAATAATATACATGAATTTTATTTGAATCTGATAATATGATCATCAGATTACTGCCAAAAGCATATCTGGTAAGAATGTCCAATCACACATGATCATCAATGGAATTGGTTCTCTAGAATATCTCATTATTAATGTTTATAAATTTCATTCAGATTGGGTATTATTTATATAAGATATTGCTGTCATATATATAAATACTCTTAGCACATCAATAATATTGAACTGATATTTTCAATAAGTTGGTTCACTAATGAATCCCAATAAAATAGAGGTTTTATCCAAATAAGACAATATTTATGCTGATAGAGAGGTGGACACAATTCCATATACTCTTATTCCATTTAGAAATGGTGAGAATCAAAATAAAGTTAGAATTTACTAGTACTTCAAAATTTTTTTTTCTGCTAGGCTAACTCATATTAATACATGTTTCAATTAATCTAATGCTATTGTTTACTTAGTGATGTCAGTGTATTTTAAAATCAAATTTTATTGAACATTTTATGGTGGGTTAGATTAGGGTTTGTAGCCTTACAAAGAAGTCGAGAGATAAGTGTTAATCACAAAAGATTTTTTTTTATATAATTTTGTACACTTGATTGAAAACTAAGAATTTTGATTATTATTTGTGATTGACAACAGATGACATCTATTGCATGAATCATTTTATTTCAAGTATTTTATAAAACAAAAAACCCATTCCTCAAAATATTTTCTGATTTACCCTTTTAGAAATTAAAATGATTACTATTTTCTCAAAGATTGGTAAAACTCTCACAGGAAAAGTTAATTATAAATTTTTAAAATATAGTGTAGAAATTAAAATGATTACTATTTTCTCAAAGATTGGTAAAACTCTCACAGGAAAAGTTCACTATATTTTAAAAATTTATAATTATCTGAATTGACTTAAATTACTAATAATCATCAACAATCAGTGAAATAAGATATAACAAATCTCTGATACAAATTAATATTTGCTAATTCTAAAAATCATTCCTTTCTTACCTTCATCATCACTATCTGGTTCACCATCCTAAAAAAATAAAATTTAAATTTAATAATTAAAATTAATTTCAATCAAAGAAATGAAAAATACAAGTCACGATTGTTTCATATGAATTTTTTCATATTAATCTTTTGCACTTGTATTTATTGTTATCTAGCATTACTTTCTAATCCTTTGTACTCTATATCAACAGCCATATCAGTAGGCTGTATTTTAATAACTTAAATAATTTAAGTCATTCAGTGATTGTTTTATTTTGATTTTCTATCATCTAAAGATTTTTTACATTTTTTTAGATACAAAAATAATAGATTTTAAATATAAGATTAAGGAAAACACAAAGAATTAAGGTCAAAAAATTAAGATTAAGGTAAACACAAAGAATATTTGCTTAATATAAGATTAATTTTAGCAAAAAAAAAATCATTGCTTTCATTTTGTTTGATAATTTTTTTACAAATCACTTCGTATCTGATATTAAAAATTGCAATTATTGATATTAGGGATATACAGATATACAGGAATGCCCTCATTATTATAGTCATTACATTCCAGACCACTGTTGTAAAGGGAATTTCACTGACAATCTTTTAATGTCCAAAATTACACTATCTTTAAATTATATAATTTCTTTTTCTAGCACTTAGGTAGGATACAAATCTATTATAGTTATTATTTAGTCATAGAAACGTTTTTGGTCTATTCAATCCTCATCAGATGTACTTATTATATACATATACAAGGTAAGACCTAATAATAATTAAAAAGTAAACAGAAAAATTAATTATTATTAGGTCTTATATAGTATATGTATGTAATATATGAGCCGTTCACAAGCCAAATCGATTAACTCCACTTTTTGAATTTTTTAAAATATTAGTGTCATGTAACTTGGTTGACTCAACTATTTATAATAAAAATAAATTTTCCTAATAGTTGGGCTTAACACCCCTAAATGACAAAACTTTTTTGCCATTGAATAATAAATAATTTATTTCAGAAGCCAATTCGATTAACTCTATATTCTAATGTAAATCATGGTAATAATGCGATTCAAATGTTTATAAGTGTCATATTATGCTTAAGACATTTTCTGAATTTACCCTTCAAAGTTAGAATTATATTTTGACATCTTAAAATCACTAAATTGGAAGGATCAATTGAGAGACGTGTAGGAAAGGTGCCATACCACTTACATGAAAGTTTTGGCTAACCAGTTTTATTCAATAATTTTTTTGGTTTAAGTCAAGATCTTTCTTTAGTCATCTAGAATACGACAACAAGAATTTAGTTAAGTAATTTTTAATAAATTTTTTGGTTTTGGTCAAGATCTTTCTTTAGTCATCTAGGATACGACAATAAGAATTTAGAAAATAATTTTTTAATACAATAGCATATATTAGATGATAATGGCAAGCTGTTCATTTTGTCATAAAAAATAAATCGGTTACTGTTATATGAACAAATAAATAAATATTAATACATCCTACAATTAAAAGTAAGCAAAAATAAAAGTGAAAAATAAAAAGTATTTATTTTTAAATTTAACGGATAAGATTTTCATATTTGTCTTATTTTTGATTGTAGGATGTATTGATATTTTTTATTTTGGATGCAATATAATAATTGCATTTCTTTTATAGATTTCTATATAGATTCTATATGATTTTTGAAACATTGAAATTCTTTTTATTTACACTGGAATCAATCTCTTTCAGATAATTTTATAAAATATTTATATCATATTTTGATTTATTCATAAGATATATTTTCTAATCTAGTAAATTTATATTTTAATAAGAAGTATCTAGAAATAGTCAATACATTATAAACAATCTAAATTTACTAGCCAAATTATAGCCCTTGAAATTTTAACGGTAACATTTAATGATTAGAAAGAATTTAAACTAATTTTAGTGCCATCTCGTAATTAGAATAATTATTATTTTATTAAATCAATGAGTGGCGCCATCTATTAATTAATAATTCAACTAGAATTTTAAACTAATTTATCCAAAGAAAAAATCCGCCTCAGCCCAGGATTGAACCGGGGACCTTTAGGCTAATGTCCCAACGTCATACCGCTAGACCACCGAGGCCAACGAGCGGATTGATTCTTCAGACAGTTATATTAAATTTTAGAATTATTTTTTGATTGCTCACATTGGACTTAGCCTGGTCAGGAATGGATATATTGGCAAAGTCTAGCCACAGGCCCTCAATGGCACTAATGATTCTTCAGACAGTTATATTAAATTTTAGAATTATTTTTTGATTGCTCACATTGGACTTTGCCAATATATCCATTCCTGACCAGGCTAAGTCTAGCCACAGGCCCTCACTGGCACTAACCAGGCATTAAACTAACACCATTAAATGTTACCGTTAAAATTTCAAGGTCTATAATTTGGCTAGTAAATTTAGATTGTTTGGAATAAATTCCCTTGATGTTTGTATTATATAAAGTTTAATACATTATAAAAATTACAATTAAAAAAAATTTTTTTTTTTTGAGAAATATTTCAAAAAATATTTCAATTAGGTTAGAAGTTGAGAGTTGTTTAACATTGCTTCATTAGAAACAATGTTAAACAATTCTCAAAATTTTGATTTTAGCTGCAAACTATACAGCTTTAATTGCTTATCATCAATTGCAGATTGAAAGAATATGCACTTAATCAAATTTTAATTAGATGCATTCAAATTTTTCTATAAATAATTTAATTGTGATATATTTTATACATTAGTATGCTGCTTAAAGATTAATTTCTGTCAAATTTGTAATGATGGTGGAGAAGCTAAACTAATTATATATAGCCTTATAAATAATTTTCATATAAAAATTAATATAAGGTATCATTGCACAGAATGTGCAAGTTTATGTTAAAATATAATAAACAAAAAAATAATAAGCTAGATGATTAAAATAAATTTCTTATTTTACAATAATAATAATAATAATAATGATAACATACATTACAACTACACAAAGCTATTGTCTTGGCAGATAGAAACATAACACCATTAAATCTACAGAACGACACTCCAAACCAAATAGACAACACCACACATACAAAAAAAGAAAACATCCTGGGGTAGAAAGGAACTTTATGGCAGACACCTACATGACCTTCAGAAACACTTCATTGACGCCAAAGTGTCAAACAACTGATTAGTCGGGGGGATTTTACAGGAACCAGAAGGGTTTATAATAGCTATACAAGACCAGGTAATAAACATGAAAATAATAGCAATACAAGACCAGGTAATAAACACAAAAAACTACAGAAAATATATACTGAAAGACAGCGCATTAACAAATGCCACATAGCACCCGAAACGATTCAACATATCACGTCAGGTTGCAAGCTGCTGGCACAAACAGATTACCTGCACATATTAATTTGTTTTAACTTTTATTGCTATTCATATAAACTGCTTAGCCTTATGTCTTTAAATAAATAAGAAAACAGCACTTTATGCAGTTGAATAAAATTTTTATTATAAATTTATGCAAACGTTTTCGATTCAACAAATCATAAAATGTGCCTGATGATGATTCGTTGAATGGAAAACGTTTGCATAAATTTATAATAAAAACTTTATTCAACTGCATAAAGTGCTGTTTTCTTATTTATTTAAAGATATAAGGCTAAGCAGTTTATATGAATAGCAATAAAAGTTAAAACAAATTAATAAACATACTTACACCATACTACAAATACATACCGACACAATTCTAGAAAACTTGACACACAAGATATATTACGACAGAACAATTCTAACAGACAAAACCATACACCACAACAGATCAGACCTCACTCTCATAGACAACCAAAACAAAGTTACCTACATTATAGACATCTCAATACCAAACACACACAACATCCAGGTGGCATTCACCCAAAAAATTAGCAAATACACAGAACTCTCCCAAGAAATAAGTGCCTCTGGGGAATGCAAAAGGTAGTAATAGTACCCTAAAGAAATTAAGCGTCTCTGGGGAATGCAAAAGGTAGTTATAGTACCCCTCATTCTCCACAGGAGTAATCCCTCACACACTACACAAAAGCCTCAAAACACTAGAATTAAGCATCTCTGGGGAATGCAAAAGGTAGTCACAGTACCTATCATTATTTTCTCAAGGAGTAATCCCTCAAACATTACACAAAAGCCTCAAAACACTAGATCTGCATGGGGAATGCAAAAGGTAGTTATAGTACCCATCATTCTCTCCTCAACAGAAGAAATCCCTCACACACTACACAAAAGCCTCAAAACACTAGATCTACATCCCAAAAAGCAATATGTGCCACATAGTAAGAAAGTTTCTCAACACTGGCACAGACAGACATCTTTAAACATAACATAATAAGAAAGTTTCTCAGCATTGACACAGACAGTTACTTAGCTCCATTAAACATCACAAGTAGCTATGTCTTGACTCGTGTCCGACATAGCACTTTGCCCTGAAGATACTCCGTGCCCACATTGTTGTACTATAACAATAATAATAATAATTACAATAACAATACTCTTCAAACTTACCAAATCTTTTAATAGCAGAAAATGCATTCTAGCCTGAAAATGCTCCTAAATCTATTATTTTCTGCTGTTAAAGATCTGATAAGCTTGAAGAGATTTTGTTTTATTATTGTTAAAGATCTAATTTTTCTAATATTTATATTTTATTATTATTATTATTAATACATAAAATATACAGAATAAAGTAATGTAATAGAAATGATTAAACTTCAAATTTTTCTTCAGTTTTAGAACTGTATTCTAAAGTTTATATTGTTTTGTAATAATTGCTGAAGAGGACCCAGGGAGTCGAAAATGCTTCTATAAATTATTTTAAGTTGAAAGGGAAAAAGTTTTTATTTCTATATTTTCCAGCTCTTTGTGCTGATTTTTGATGTTTTTTAAAAATGCAGCAGCATAATTTGATTGAGAATAGTAGAAACAATTATTTTCACTTCTTCATTCTGCCTGTTTCATATAGAATTAAGTTATATTATCGAGTTATACATATAAAGATAATTTTTACTGTACTGGAATCAAAGTACTTATATTGCTTATTGTTATATAGTAAAAATATATACAGTGATGATCGATTAACGAACTGTTTGGATAACGAACACTTCACAGAACAAACTGTGGGACTTGCAGACTGACAGAATGAAGGTCTGCCAGATGGTCATGTGGTAAAGCTGTGGCTTACCATCTTGGAGGATCTGGGTCCACCCCTCCAATTTTTCAGGAGAGGGTCTGGGCCGAGCCAGTTGAACCTCATCCTTCAATCATCCGGTTGATCCCATCATGGGTGTTGGCCAGCATGTGACAAGTTCTGTAAGAGGCTGCTGCCAGATAAAAATATCTCATGAAGAGATGGTGGCTTAACTTATCTAATGGAATGACAGGCTTAAGCCTTGAGCATTAGTGCTTAACTAACCTAACGGAATGACAGGATTAGGCTTGCGCGTTCGTGGAGTATGGGTAAGGATGGAAGAACAGTAGTTTTTCCTGATTAAAATGAACTTGGAGACAACATGGGTAAGGATGGGAGAACAGTAGTTTTTCCCAATTAAAATGAACTCTGAGACAACTTAAAACAAATCAAAGATTTATTAAAGAAGGCAAGATATATATTTTACAATATTTTGGAGTTAGAATGGCACCCATACCAGGTTGAGGTCAATATGCTTGGAGATTTATATGACAACAATGCTATTAATAACTTCTGAAAAATCCTGAAGAAGAGAGAAAAGCAGTCGACATTGGACAGATTCTTTAACGGAAAATAAGCATAATATGTAAAAATGCAAGAATAGAGTGCATAATAAAATAAAAATAGGACAGGTCCAAGTTAACTTCCTCACAAGATGACTGGCATTTCACTACTGTTGCACTTCAGAGTTTCCTCCAGAGTGGAAATACAGCGTAAGTGGAGTATGCTTTAGAGAGCAATGCGTTGCTCAGAGCGCTCCAGAGATCACTGCACTCTGAAGCTCAGAATATTGTGCTTCCATATTGGAGAAGTCGGCCGGATGGCTCGTGGTAAAGCTGTGGCTTACCACTCTGAAGGATCCGAGTTCAAATCCGGGTCCCATACTTTCAGTTTTTCAGGAGGGGTCCAGGCCCGGCCCACTGAATCCCATCCTTCAACCATCCGGTTGACCCCATCATGGGTGTTGGCCAGCCCGTGATGGGCTATGTAAGTGGCCGCCGCCATATACAATATATCCCTAATGAGATATGGCGGCTTAACATACCTAACCTAACCATACTGGAGAAATCGTGTTCAGTTCGGGGTCCTACATCCCCAATTTTTCGGAAGGATCCGGGCTCAGCTCGTTGAATTCCATCCTCCAACTGATGGCAGCCTTACCAGGGTGTGGATGGCCCATGATAGGTATGGAAATTCCTCGCTATTTAGTTCTCACGAATGGAAAGCGGCGTTATACTACATAGAAAAAAATAGTAGAATAATTTTATTTTGATAAGTAGTAATTATGACATGGGATGAAGTACTCTCTAAATGTACTGTAGTTGTTTGCTACAAAATAAAGTAAAAAATAGTAGAATAATTTTATTTTGATAAGTAGTAATTATGACATGGGATGAAGTACTTTCTAAATGTACTGTAGTTGTTTGCTACAAAATAAACTAGTGGTTTGAAATTCGAGATTACCACTTAATGGATGAAATTCGGGACTTTTTCAGCTTTGATCGGACTATAGAACATATTACTGTATTTATATTCAGGATCATACTGAAAAATCCGGAATGTATGACCCATGTAATCAGTGCTATTCCAAAAGGCTCCTCATTGTAAATCGAAGTTACGGATTTCGGATTGGATATATTCAATCTGAATTACTGTATTTTGTCAATACTGGATTGATTGATTAATTAATTACGTTGCGTATCAATTTGATTTTGCGTCAGTTTCCAATCAAAGATTACTAAGGAGCACTGGTGGATTAAGACTGGTTGAGGCTCCGGCAGCAGAAGAAAATATTGGGCCCCTTAAAAAAAGAGAGAATCAAGGGAACAAAAACAATACATGACCATATTTTTAAATAAATAAAACATATTATGTACTATTTATATTTTGAGTAGCAAAAGGTGAAGAAGGTTAGTACATACATTTCGCAATGTTGCCAGTGTAAAATTCATATTCGGCATACGGTAATTGTTTGTCATTGTGTTTGGGCTTTGGTTGTTAATGAAAATAAGCGGTCGGCCGGATTGGCCGCGTGGAAATGCTTCGGCTTTCCACTCTGGAGGACCCGGGTTCGAGTCTCGGGTCCCACCCCTTGAAAATATTTATCATGGGGTCCGGGCGCGGCCTGTCGATCTCCGTCCTCCACAATCCGGCTGACCCCTCCGCAGGGGTGGGCAGCCTGTGGAAGGGCTTGTTTCGCCCCGCCACTTAGTATTCTCCCTGAATGGAAAGTGGCGTCATCTGTTAAAAAAAAAAATGAAAATAAGCGAATATAAACATACATACGAATATACATAGCGAATATAAATACGGGTTTC
This sequence comes from Olivierus martensii, assembly GCA_000484575.1. Taxonomy (NCBI): domain Eukaryota; kingdom Metazoa; phylum Arthropoda; class Arachnida; order Scorpiones; family Buthidae; genus Olivierus; species Olivierus martensii. The sequence continues at coordinate 47,736 of AYEL01081700.1, read as the reverse complement.
ACTATTGATTGTAAATTTCTACGTGATTATAATTGCATTAGAAAAATGTGTATAATTGGGGTTTTGCGGGCCTCCAGAAGTCGGGGTCCCGGGCGCGCGCTCAGTGCGCCCGCCGTTAAATCCGCCTCTGCTAAGGAGTGAGGTTATTCACAAAATATTCCAAATCTTATCATGGCCATTCTCATTCCTGGTGGTATCAAAAATCAAATGAAGAATGGAACTAAATTGGCCTGGCTTGGATATTTATGAAAAAATCCTTCAAGTGGAAAGCAATACTTTAGTTATTGCCAAGTTGCACAAAGAATATGTTTGTCATCGGCCATTTTATTTGTTGTGACAAACTCTGATGGGGTCAACTGGAAGATTGAAGTATGGGATTCAATTAGCCTACAGATTTTAACCATATCTAGATGCCTCCTAAAAATATGGCGATATCGGATTCCCATTTACACTCGATCAGCAGTTTAGATTTGTTATTAATTTATTATCAAATAAGTAAATATCAAAATATTTTAATAAAATATATTAACATTTAATGTTAAGTTTATTATCCTTATTAAATAATGATTCGATTCAAAATTATAAATATTTTAAAATTTGGCGTTTTTAATCGTCTAGTTTATGATATTCTGGCAGTGAAATAGAAAAAATAATTTGTCGTCTGGTTGAAAAAATTACGTCGTGTTGGATTATTTATCATTTAGTCAAAGTGAGTGCTTTTGAATTTTAATGCGTTTCGATTTTAGTATTGTGCTTATTTTTAAAACTTAATAAATTTTTTTATATTAAATTATAGTAAAACCTATTTGCATAATTAATGAAGGAATTAATTAATTCATTTAACACTATAAAATTAGACTATTTATACTATCATCATATATTTAAGTTAAAATAATATATTTTTGTGTTAAATTGTGTTTTAATCTTAGTTACTGGGCATTTCATAAAGCAAGGTGGAAGTTTAGAATTCTTAATTTATGACAATAAAATAAATAAGATTATGCTCTTAATGAGTGATAGTTAACGCTTTTACCAATTTTTTTTTGAGTGATTTAGCATTTGTACACAAGAATTTGATACCAGCGTGAAGTTAGCACTGACTTCTAGCCTCATCTTATTATTTCTAATGTTATATACTGCTAATCGCATGAATTGCATAGAAATACAGCCTTCTGTTTAGTTCAAAATAAATTTAAAATATAACTAAACTAAATTTTTATATTTTAGAAATTGATAATTTATCAATATCTTATGTTTGGTTCAAAATAAATTTATAGAATTCTGCCTAAATTTAAAATATAATTAAATTTTTACATTTAGAAATCGATAATTTATCAATATCTTAGTGTTATTTTAGAAATTTTAAATCAATTTTATTAGGAAAAGGGAATCAAAATTTTTCCAGATTTTGTATATACAATTTAGAAGTGATATTCTATAATTTGAATAAAAATATGGGTAAAACTTTACTTCATCCTGAAGTGATATCTGTGCCACACCTATATAACAGGCTTCCTTAATTAATGAATATATACATATATCTTCAGACCATGATGTAGAGGTCAATTAAAATGAATCTTTGATTTAAAGATTCATGTAGAAAAGTAATTGGTTTCCAGTGGATGCAGATTGCATGAGATAGGTACATCTGGAAACAAAAAAGCTTTTATATCGAGCAGTGATGAAATAAGAAATGATGATGATGAAAGATTCATGTTAGTTGAAATTGTTAATTGTATATTTTATAATGTTACTTATTGAACATAACGACTTAAATTATACAATAAAACACTTATTTACAACTGTTTTATTACAAAAAAAAAAGTACCTACATGTATTCCCTGACATAAATTGGAACTGATTTAAATAATTTTCCAAATTTTTTGTCTTTTTTGTTGTATAGTGCATAAAAATTTATTATACAGGATGGGCCAATAGTCACTTTACCATTTAAAAATGAAATAACTTTTTAACTTTTAACTATGTAATAATTTTCTTTTTAGCATTATAATGTACACATTTTGAAGATATTTTTTGGCCTAAACATGAAAGATAACATCTTTTAAATGACCCCTGTTTTCCTCTTCATAAAGGCAAGCTCTTTCTATGACACTCTCCATAACTGCTTGCAAAGTGACTCTGTTTATCATTTGAATTTTCTGACGATTATTGTCCTTCAGCACAACAAGAGTTCAGGGCTTAGTAACAAACACTCACTGTTTCAAATATTCCCATAAAAAGAAATCTGGGGCCGTCAGATCAGGGAAAAGTGACTGCCAACTAAACTCCACATTTCTGGAAATTATTCTTTCTCCGAAAATATGCCCTAACAGCTGCATGGACTCTCGGGCTGAGTGAGCAGTTGCCCCATCTTGCTGCCACCACAATCCAGGTGTGTTCTCAACAGCAGGAAACACAAAATTTCTTAATGTTTAGCGATATCTTTCGCTGGTAATCACGACCATATTCCCATTATCATCCTCAAAGAAGTATGGACCTAGCACCCTTTCTGATGTAATTCCGTACCAAGCCATGACTTTGAGAGGGTGCAGCTCTCGTTGATGAATGACTCACTTTGCAAGCAGTTATGGTGTGTGCTATAGAAAGACCTTGCCTTTGTGAAGGGGAAAATGGGGGTCATTTAAAAGATGTTATCTTTCATGTTTAGGCAAAAAAAAAAATTTCCAAGATGTGTACTGTACATTATAATGCTAAAAAGAAAATTATTAAATAATTAAAAGTAAAAAAGTTATTTCATTTTTAAATGGTAAAGTGACTATTGGCCCACTCTGTATTTGCAAATTATAAGTTTGAATATGTTTGTTTACAATATTTAAAGATTGTATTTGATTTATTTATGTTTCATGTATTGTTTGTTGATCATAAATATTATATTTCCGATAAAATATTGCTCAATGTGATATTGTCTCCCTTTCAGAGAACAATATGGCTACTCTGATTACTTTTATAATGTGTTATAAATGTAATCACAGTAGCCTACTAGCTCTGATAGTTTTTAGATTCTTCAGAATTTTAATTAAAAATTTTTTTCTTCTGATTTCTGCAAAATTTGAGTTACATAAAAAACCTTTGGCATGCAATTATTTAAGTCAGAGTATATCTGTATATAAAAAATCTTGCATCTTGTATTTGATGCCAAACACAATAGAACTACTTATATGTATTCTTGTCTTTGATGATAAAGTATATGAAAACTGAAGTGACAATCGTTCTAATGCTGAATTAAGAAAATCAGGAATGTGTCAGCTTTTTATGCATATAGGTTTACCTTGCTTTATAATGCTCAATTTTTAAGACCCTGTTTGAGAAAATTTAATTTACATGAAAACTTAAATTTATGAGCCTATACTGCTTTTTTTATGGGAAACACTTTAAAAGTGAAACTTTCAAAGATAGATAATGCATGTTTTGCTAATATTAAAAAATACATAAAGATTACAATGATGTCAAGATAATACCTGAATGTATTTTAATATAACAATTCTAAATTTTAAAAAATGTTTAACTTTTAATCCAGAAGTAGTTGCTGTAGAATGAAAGTTTGTACTTGACAAAACTTTGTAATTAGATTTATATTAAAGAATTTTTTTGGAAAAAATTAGAATTTTCCTAAATTGCTAGATCCTTTCTAATGCACTCATGACATTTTGCAAAGCACAAAAATCAACCAAGAAAAATCTCAGATTTTCATTCTACAAGAAACAATTTACTTATATCAAATATTTGTAATTTAATAGTTTCTAAAAATAGCTCATTGCTTTATGATGTAGCAGTTACTGGTTTTGCATCACATTGTGACATGTAAACAAACTATTAAATTTCTATTATATTTATACAGAAAAACTTCTAATAAAATTTGTCATAAAATATCCACAAGTTTAGTAGCAGAAAAAAATGTTATATTTCAAGAGGTATTCTAAAATTCGGAAGACCCTACAATTTTAAAATTAAAAACAAAAGGTACAAAAAATTCTTTTTAATTTTACAAAAAAAGATAGAGAGAAAATTAATTTTATTATTGTCCAGTACTATCATTCTTCAAAGGTCAGTGAGCAGCAAAACAGATAGCACTGTATGAGCAGAAAACACACAAATGTTGGCCAAAAAAGTTTTATTAACTGAAGCACTTTCAACTTTAGACACAGTCTTCTTCAAAAGTTTTGACAGCACAGCAACATAAAATTATCTTAGAGTTACAGAAAATAGAATATATGTTCCACTTATTCAAAACTTTAAACTCAAAACAATAGAATCTATTATTCTATTGTTTCTTTTGTCAATAATAAAATACAGGTGTTCCTCTAGTTATGAACAAGAGATTTTCTCAAAATCATGAAATTTCAAAAACTTTTCAAGAGTTTAAGTAATATGATAGGAAAATGTTTTATACCCTTTTCAACGAAAGAACTTTCAAGGCCAAATTCGATAATCGACAAGTCTTCAGTTAGGATTAATAATAAGCGATACGATATAAAACGGATCGCAATAGAATTTATCATCATTTTCGATTTGATGTTTGATTTAAAAACATAGTAATTAGATTAAAATATTTTAATTTTTATAAATACTAAAGATGCCTTTTCTTTCCAAGTGTTGACAATTTAACTGGCATGTTTTCCATTTCCATATTATCATCTACCATTTTGTTTCCTTTGATTACAATTCTTTTAATTGTCGATACAGAAATAACAATATCGAGTGAAGTTTCGTTGAAGATATCATTTCACAAGATTTCTGCCTTTTAAAGTACTTATACATATTTAAAATAGCATTTCTAGCTTGACTCAACAATGTTTTTCCTCGCTTACAAACAACTGTATTATCCATCATTACTGCTAAATACTAAAGGACAATGTCATCATTCGTTGTATTTATTTAATTTTAAGTGATTAGAGATTTAGTTTAATATTTAATTACATAACTATGAAATATAAAGTATTAATTTTGGAATTTTTAAAAGATGATAAACATTTCAAATTATTAGCGATGATAAAAAGTAAACTGCTTTGGATGAACCAAACAGAAACCGGCTATTCTATTGGATGAATTGACCTTTGCAATCCATAAGCTCTTTATCATATAAGGCAGGTCATCTTTTGTTGAAAAGGGTATAGTGATCAATATAATAGTTTCAAATCAAGCACAGCTTTTAATTGTCGATACAGAAATAACAATATCGAGTGAAGTTTCGTTGAAGATATCATTTCACAAGATTTCTGCCTTTTAAAGTACTTATACATATTTAAAATAGCATTTCTAGCTTGACTCAACAATGTTTTTCCTCGCTTACAAACAACTGTATTATCCATCATCATATAAATGTTAAAGGATTTTTATTTTTCATTATTATTGATAGAAAAGTAGATGAGTTCTAGCAGATATTTTTATCTTATTAATATATAACATAATATTTTATAAAGCAACTGATTTAATTATTAAAGCAGAACTCTGATATTAAAATGTAGAAAATATATTAATTGACATATAAAATAAATTTAAAATTAAGCACTTTTCAAACGTTTAATTTTTAAATATTTTTATTTAATAATAATAAATTGTTTGATATACATTTATAAAAATATTTTGCATATATGGATTTTAAATCAAAATAAAAATGCAAAATAATATTAACTTTTATCTTTTGAAATTTTTCAAAAATACATATTTTATTCATTAGTTTTTAAAATCATTTATATTTATTTCAAGATGAATTTCCAAGCTTAATTTACTTTAAGTATGAGTTTATTGAATAGTTCCAACTTTTTGAGTTTATTCATTCCTGGAGTGCACTCACAAAGTAAGAACTTGTAAATTCAGAATCAGTTTCCTATAGACATAATGTTAAAAATAGTTCTGTTCATAAGAATGAAACTTGACTAAAATAAAATTAAGTAACAACAAAAAAATGAATAATTTATGATTATCTATCTAAAGATATGATGATTTATCTATATAAATAAATGAAATCATGGCTTTAAAATCAAGCAAATTATAATAACAACAAAATTATTTATCATATAAATGTTAAAGGATTTTTATTTTTCATTATTATTGATAGAAAAGTAGATGAGTTTTTATATAGATGAAATACTGCTTTAGGTACAATCCAGGAATTAAATTTATTAATATAATGAACTGGTAAAACCATGATGACCAAGGGAGGTACAACTTCTGCTTTTTGGTCTGTTTTTTTTGATTTTTCTGATTTTATAGCAGATGACAGATACAAATTCAGTCACACTGTATATATAGCTATGTATATGGTTTGGCATGCCTTTATATGAATGTTTATTATTTTTTAGTGCAATTAATATTCTTAATTTTTTAATTATTTGATACTTCATATTTCAAAACTCACAAATTTGGGAACTCATAAACTGAGAACTACCTGTATTGCAACCTGTTTTTGATCAGAGAAAGGTTGATTATGATATGATTTAAAAAGAATAAAAAAATTTACAAGATTTTACAAAAGTTTTCAATTTTGAAGACAAAAAATATGATAGAAATTAGTGTTGAACATCAATGTTTTGATATCGATGTTCAATGTTTTAAACATCGATATTTAGAGATTGATGTTTTATGAACATCAATGTTTTGGTATTGATATTCAATGTTTTTTTCTGTTTATGTAGTAGAATTATCATTTATTAAATAATATTATGTAATATTTTTATAAGCAGAATTTTTTATAAATGTGATGATTTTACTTAATTTTTTAGTTTTGCATTAGGGAAATCAATCAATGTATAAAATATACAGTATTGGATAGACTGTTTAATGTTATAAAAACGATGATTATTCAGTAAAGCTGATCAAATATTAACTGATAGAAGTGCTTGGGAGTGAACAGTTATGAAAAATAATATTTTTGCTGCCATTAAACAAAAAGTATTGGCTGTAAATGTAAATTAAAATAATTATAGTTCAGTTCAAAAATTTAATTATTATAAAAAAAATTGCAAAATAAATAAAATAACTTTTGATATAAGTGTCACTTGATTGTTTTTCTGTGTGTAAAATAAGTATTTTGATTAATATTAATCATAATATAATATTAAATAATTTGTTTTTAATATCGATGTTTTTGGGACCAATGTTTTCTAACATCAATGTTTTTTTGGATGGTTTAATGTTTTAATGTTTAAAACATCAATGTTCAACACTAATAGAAATTATTTTAATTTTGTTTATATTTAAATAAAATGCATTATTAGTATCAAAATTATATCCACTGCTACTGTTATTAAAATATATAAACAAAAAGCATTACAATAGAAATAAATTAAACACAAATTTAATTAAACAAACATAAAAATGGCTTTACAAAACAAACCCTCTTCAGTTACATTCCACTCTCACTAAAAGAAAATCAAATAGTCTACTATTTTTTAACTTACAGTATAAACAGCTCTTGCTATATCTACCTGGAACACAGTAAAAAGCTCTAGTTGCAAGGCACAAACACTTTTTATTAATCTAAAACGTTTTCGGACCAGGTTATAGTCCAACATCAGTAGAAACGTTACTTAACATAATTCAAAGAATATGTTAAGTTAAGTAACATTTCTACTGAAGTTGGACTATAACCTGGTCCGAAAACGTTTTAGATTAATAAAAAGTGTTTGTGTCTTGCAACTAGAGCTTTTTACTGTGTTCCAGTCTACTATTTTTGAATCAAAAACAGAACATTCAGGTTTTTAAGATTCTACATTAAATTAGATAAAACTAGATTATAATCTTTAAAATCTTAAGAATATAAGTGTTCTTTGTTTTTGATTTAAAAATTTTAGACTATTTTTCATTTTGTTTTAGTAAAAGTGGAATGTAACTGAAGAGAGTTTGCTTTGTAAAAACCATAAATGTTTTTATGTTTGTTTGATTAAATTTGTATTGAACTTATTTCTGCAGTAGTTATAAACTGCAATAATATGCATATTTTAATTCAATACAATTATGATAAAGTTAAATTTAATTTATTATACAGACTTGGCTTATATAAACTTGTGGCTTGAGTTGTACACTTTTATGCCATTTTTATGAATTAAATTTTTATGTTTATATCTGTTGACTGAATTATTGCTGTTGTGTTTCTTGAAATGTTTTTATTTGGGTTTATCATGCTCTTTTAAAAAATGCTTATAAGTATTATTGTTTATTATTTCTCAATGTTGTTTGCATTTTACAAGTGCCTTTCAAACATTGTTATTTTTATTTTCATGAACATTGTTCAGTAAGTGATCAATTAACGAACAGTTCGGTCTACGAACAAATCAGATAATGAACACTTTTGCGAAAGACTTTTATGTTCAGACAGTGAACACACATTCAAATAATGAACACCTCACAGAAAAAACTGTGGGATTTATGAACTGATAAAATGACAGGCTTAGGCCTTGCGTGTTCATGGACTCATGGGTAAAGATGGGAGAACGGTAATTTTTCCTGATTAAAATGAACTCGGAAACAACTTAAAACAAATCAAAAATTTATTAAAGGAGGTAACAGAGAGTTTTTACAATTTGTTTGGTCTTAGAATGGCACCCAAACCAGGTTAAGGTCAATAGGCTTGGTGATCTCTACAATGACAATGCTATTAATCACTTCTAAAAAATCCTGAAGACAGGAAAGCAATTGACATTGGACAGCTTCTTTAATGCCTGTCAAATGGGAAAAAAACATGATAGATGAAAATGCAAGATTGTGTATATATATATTGTTATTACATATAAATAAATGTAGTAAGAAATTATATAATTTTTTATTTATTTTTTGGGTCTCCAGAATGAATTAATCAAATTCCCATAAAAATCTATGGTAAATTGAAGATCAACTAATGAACAATTCGGTAGCAAACATTGTCTTTGAATGGATTATGTTTGTTAACCAATCACCCACTGTATTTAGTGCATTTTGGTCCAGGCAAATGTTGTGTGATTTATGTGACAAAACAAAATTAAACCACAAATTGTTCATTACCTCCACAATTATGACTAGTGATTAAAGTACAATTTGCTAATAATTTTTATCAAAAAAACTTAGATAGCTTGAGCTTTCCTGATCTTTTTTTTAATAACAGCTTGCCAGCTTGAGTTTTTGAAAACACTCAAGTTTCAGAACTCTAAGGCTATAAAAACACAATATGTTTTTTACTGACTCAATAGCCAAGTCATCTGGCAAAAAAGATGTGTCATTATTATTAATCATGTTGAACAAAACTTTTCAAGCATTGCAGATACCGCTTTGTACTCTCATTTATTAATGAGATTTGAGCATTTTTATTGTTATATGCATATTCTTGTTCCATTATTTATACTGATGGTGTTTAGACACAACATTTTTGGAAGTATTTTCAAAGCAATAACTGTACAGGCCATTTTACATAAATAAATTGGACTGAGGTAACTCAAATTTTCTGTAAGTTAGAAGAATTATTTTTTAACAAATAGAATAGAAATTAATATATTCATCATCAAGGGCCATACTACAGGTTAAACAAAAATATATTGCACAACAGAATATCTCAATTTATATTAAATGAAAATTATTCTCAAATGTGTGTATCATGTGGCTTATAGCATAATATATATAGTTGAAAGCATTTGTAACATTGGCATCAGAGTCTGCTCAATATGTATGTATCAAGTGATTCACAGTATTATCTCCACCATTGGATGCATTTATCAAGTCTAATGCTGATTGAACAAAAACTGTGACTTGCGTTTCTGATCAAAAAATAACTGTTTTATTCCATTTTGGTAAAATATTATTTTTATGCAGGATAGAATGTTTTTCTGATGATCTGTTTCTTGTGTAATAATGATTTTTTAATGGATTTGAATAGAAATTAAAAGATTTAATTATTATTGGGATAGAATGAAATTAAAGTTCTTAAATAAGTTTGAAATCTGAAAATGATGAAATAACAAAAAACTCTTTATTTTAGATTAATTATTTACTTTGATAAATATTTAAAGAATATAATAAATTATAAATCTTTTTATCATTAATTATGATAAAAAGAAAAATGTTTTATTTCTTTTAATACTGAAAACACAAAATTTCATAAAAAATTGAGCAAATGCAAAATTTGAAAATTTTATATTGAATTTCCTAATGAGTTTTGATTATTAGAATATAATTTGAAATTGTTTTGCTATATACTTTTCATTAATTAAAAAAAATTAATTAAAATCCTATTTTGATTTTTTTTATTCTTTCTGTTTTAAAAATTTAATAATAAGTTATATGAATTAGATTTTTCTGCCTGTTATCACAATAACTAACATAAATATTATTTGATTTGAATTACATATATTGTTATAACTCACAGAAAACAAATCTTATTGAAAATGATCAATATAATGCTAGTGTAATAGAGAAAGACTAAATATGTTCTTATATTCTGAGATTATATCTTTCCTAAATAACAAAATCTAAATATTTAGGAAAGATGAATATTTGTAAGTTACTGAAGCGGGTCAATAAATTGACCGAAAACGTTTTAACTAAATGTGTTGTTTTATGGTATTATGCTTTAAAGGCTCATCTTTCCTAAATATTATATAATTTGAATAAAGTTCATAATATTGTTTGGATCCATCATAGGATCAAATCTACTAAAAATTTCTGAAATGGATCATTAAATAATAGCATAATAATTATACAGTTTAGATCGTTTTCAAATTTCAAAAAGATGTAAAATCAAATAATGGATTTTAATTGAATTATAAATTTTTATTAAAAACAAACATTATTTATGCCAAATTAATTCAAATGCAATAATTATTTAAAATTTTTGTTAGTTTTGCAAATAATTATTATTGATGTGTTGCTACCTTTTCATGATGATCACCCACATAACACCTTGTGTTTGGTGCAGCATGGCCTAAGTGGCTCTAGTGCCAATAAATCCTACAAAACAACAATAAAACTCATATAAAATTGGGGAGTATAGTAGGGAAGTAAAAAATAAGCACAATTATATATTTTTTAATAACTATATAAATACACACTGTTGCAAAAAATGATACATCCCTAAAAAATAGAGAAAGAATTATGAAACTTGGTATACAAATACTTTTTAGCTAGATATGCAAATGATTAAAATTTCATCATTATGAGAGCCCATGAGAATGGTGAATTTGAGGCCAATATAAGAAGTAAGAATGGATATATCTGACTGGTTTTGCTGTTTAATTATGTTAAGTGGTCTATGAAGATAGCTATGACATATCTGTCAGCAGTATGAGCAACTGAGGGAATTTGAGAGATGTTGCTTCATATGCCTGCAGCAAACCAATGTTGATTTTTGTTTGCAACAGAGTATATAAATTAACAATAATAAACAAATTTCATTTATTTCGAAAATTTGGAACTGTATTCTTTATTGCTTCATATTACTTCTAGTAGTTTAATATTAGCTATTATGCTTAAATGAAATTCTTTTACATTGAATTTTTATATGTAGTAAATTAGATTTTGGCTCAGAATTAATTTTTAATATTTATAAATTCAAATTACTTGTCCTTATTGCTAAAATAAATATAATTACTTACAATTATTATAACTGCTGATATTTAAAAGGGAAAAATGATACTATACTATTCTACACAGAGCAATAGTGCATCTAATGTTCTAACTTAAATTACAATGATTCCTTTTATGGTAAATATAGGAACTACCAGAAAAAGAATATTAAAATATGGAATTTAAAATTTCCATTTATTTTTTACTTAACATATTTAAAAATCAAACTTTTGCAAAGTTTAATTGGCAACAAAATGGAAAAACCAGCAACACTATGTTGTTTATTTGATTAACTAATTTAAAAATGGTATATGTATGATCCTCTGAAAAAAATAAGTAGTTTTGATTTATGAAAGGCCTGATATGATCTTTAATAAATCAAAATTAATTTATCTTTATTATGAATATTATCATCAAAAGAAAGATGATAAGATAGATTTTACAAGAAATTCACAAAACAGTTTAAACAGAAAAACAACAATTTATTATTAATAAATCAATACAGATACTAATAATAATATGTGGATTTATTAGCACAGGTAGTCCTCAACTTATGACAGAGTTCCATTTCAACATCTCCATCGTAAGTAGATTTTGATGTAAGATTATATGATTTCTGTTTTAATATTTTCATAAATTAGGTTTATATTTAACTTAAATCAGTTAAACTTAAAGCTTTCCTTGCTTTCTTTTTATGTTGGAATTTTCATCTGTAGTATTATTTCTTTTACTGGACATGACAGGATTACAATGAGATACAAAAACTGCAATGAGAGAAATGTTGCTAATCAACACTTCCACTGCTGATCAGCAACTAATCAGCCAAAGGCTGTGCTAAGTTAGAGGTGGATGAATCATACTAGTGGCTATTGCATATTGTTGAAAGACTTTGCTTGCTGACTAATGGTGATGCATATACAAAAGCAATATGGTATATGTATGTATTGCAAGCAGAAAAGTTGAATTAAAGAATTTTTATTAATAATTTTTGACCATCGTAAGTGCAAATCGTCATAAGTCAAGGACTACCTGTATCTGTATTGATATACTAATAATAAATTGGTGTTTTCCTGCTTAAAGAGCTTTGTGGATTTCTTCTTTTTCTTTGTAAGCAGTGAAACTTGAAAGTTTATGATTAGGACAGATTTTATTTCATAGTTATAATCAAAAAGATGATATAGTTGATATATTATTATATATGAAAAAATTATTATTATGATTATCAATTTCAGAAGAAGAATGTCTAGAATTCTCTTCTATTCTATGCCCATGATCATACTTTTTTAAAAATATTTTATTTGATGATTTTGTAAAATAAATTATTAGTTTTGTTAAAACTGAAATCTGTTTAAATTAATAATTTTGTGTCTAAAATCAATAATATAAATAAAGTATCAATGAAAATTCAATTATGAATATTCAGTAAATATTTTAAATTGAATATAAATAAATAAATTGAATATATTTTCAGAATATTAGAGTATTCTGACAGAAGAATTCCGGTTGAATTCTGATAAATATTTTCAGAACTTTTTACAAGGCGTTTGTACCCCAGCTTGTTGAATCCATCCTTGATCGGTCGGATAGCTATGATGAAATTGCGCTGTGCTTTCATGATGATGATGATGATGATGATGATGATGATGATGATGATAATAATAAAGAAATCAACAAATTAGTATTATTAAATTTTTAAGATTTAATCATAGCTGTAAATTCCATTTTTATATCTAAACTAACAAAATAACTAAACATTATCTGATATTTCTAACATTTTTCTCAAAAATACTTATATCATAATAACTCTTAGAAAATTCTGATTTAGTCCATATTTTGTTTTAAATGGTGATAATTACAATAATAATCATAAAATAAAATTTATCTATTTTATGATTATTATTGTAAGCATTTTCAGTGACCATATTATTATATAACAGTATTTATAAATTATTTTGATCAGATAATGACTTATGAAAACATTCAACATGGATATTTGTGGAATAGTACAAATATCCTATCTTAATCTCTTTTTATATCAACAGGAGTTTTGTACTAACAAAAGCTTATTATTGAAAAGCATAGAAACAATTACTATTACTCTGTAAATATTAATTACAGAAATACCTTGATTATTGCAGTTATTGTTGACATGAAAAATACCACAATAATTGAATCCGCAATAATCGGGATAAATAATGCATGTAAAATTGCTGATCATTGCAAAGGATTTTTCAAACTATTAATTAAATTTTATACAGTGTAAAAAGAAATGTATTAAACGTGCTAATCTTCTAAGTTGATCACACTGTTTCTTCTTGATAGCTGTAGACTTGATATCATCCTTGTTTATTTTAGCATTAATTGTAGGTTGTAAATAAAAAGAGATAAATATTCACATGTAGTACAGGCTCTAGAGGTGCCAGTGCCTCTATGCAGCTTTCTTGTAACATCTACTCAGCAATATACAATATTGCTGAGTAACAATATTGAGAAAATTATAATTTAGGTGCCCTGATGCATGCATCATCTACTTACTAGGTTAAGCCAGCCCTGTCCACACATATTTCAGGTAAAGGCAGACAGTTACTGATGAATAGTAAGCAAGTGCCATCAGATAAAAACAAAGTGCTAAAGGGAGCTACCTGGAGAGCAAATGTAATTCTAGTTGCATATATAGTGGGCTATGTCTTGAGGCTGCAATAATTCGAATTTGTAGTCAATAATTGGAATTTTGGTATCAAATTATAAACCACAATAAATTGAGAATTGGGATAATCGAAACTGCAATAATTGAGGTATTCCTGTATATTCAATCCTGTTTGAAATTGTTTCAAATTTGAAATAGCTATTTTAACAACAAAATTATATTTCAAAATTTCAAACATTATCATCAGTAATATCACTTATCCAATAGTTTGACATTTTATTTATCAATGACGATAGATATATTTATCAGAAACCAAAACTCATTTTCCATAGACATAAATATTAAACTCTGGTTTCATTCTCAGCAATGTGCAATTGGTGATCGATTAATGAACTGTTCAGATAACAAACACTTTTGCAAAAGATTTTTTATGTTCAGATAACAAACACCTCACAGAACAAACTGTGGGACCTGCAGACTAAAGGAGAATGACAAGTCGGCTCGATGGCCACATAGTAAAGCTGTGGCTTACCATCCTGGAGGATCTGGATCCAGCCCATTGAACCCCATCCTTCAATCTTCCAGTTGACCCCATCATGGGTGTTGGCCAGCCTGTGATTGGCTGTATAAGTGGGCGCCTCCAGATAAAAAATATTCCATGAGGATATGACAACTTAACTAACCTAATGGAATGACAGACTTAGGCCTTGTGCGTTCATGGACTTATGGGTAAGGATGGGAAAACAGTAGTTTTTTTCCTGATTAAAACGAACTCGGAGACAAAGATTTATTTAAGAAGATAAGAGATTTTATTGGTCTTAGAATTGCATCCATACCAGGTTGGGTCAATAGGCTTGGGGATCTTTATGACGACAATGCTATTAATCACTTCCAAAAAATCCTGAAGATGACAGAGAAGCAATTGATATTGGACAGATTCTTTAACTGAAAATAAACATAATAGATGAAAATGCAAGACTATAATATGTATATATTATTGTTATTACATATAAATAAGCATAATAAGAAATCATATAATTTTTTATTTATTTATTTTTTGATCTCCAGAACAAATTAATCAAATTCCTGTAAAAACCTATGGTAAATCGATGATCAGTTAACAAACAATTCAGATAACAAACATCATCTTTGAATGGATTATGTTTGTTAACTGATCACCCACTGTAATTTGATCACAATAAAATTAAGTAAAGGTCAACAAAATCAATAGTTTATGATTAAACAATTCTTTATTTATCTAAAGAAATGAAAACATAGCCTTTAAAATCAAGAAATAATGAAATTCTTTAACATTTATATGCATAAATGACTTTTATTCTTCATTATTATTGACAAATCAGTAGATGAAATTTAATGCATATGAACTATTTCCTTAGGCACAATCCACGGATGGAAATTATTCACATAATGTATAGCAAAAAATATATATTTCTTATAAATTGCCAAGATTTAGAAAATAGATCACATAATATGATTTCAGAATATGTGGTAAATAAAAAATTAATGATTTGGAATCATAAATTAATTCACTCAATTATTGAAGTGACATTTTGTGTGAAGTGAATTATTGAAGTGACTCTCATCTACAAGTGTTAATATTGTTGGACTAAAAAAAGTATTTCATATAAATGTCAGATAAATAAAAGTGATGAATAAGATATATTAATGATAAAATTTTATATATAATTCTAAATCTATTTTAATTTTTTAATGAAAAATGTACTTAACAGAAACATACATAATCTGTATTTTATGTTATATAAAAATGCATGCATGTGTTGATTAATACTGTGTATGTATTCCTGGAAATAGGCATTTTAAATAAATTATCACTCCATGGAGATCATTAGTATAGTTTAGAAGTTCTTGAGAAATTTTTATGATTGCCATTATGATGGCTATATTAATCTTTGCCTTAATTTTATTAGTTGTATACTACTGAATTAATTCAGAACCTGAAGCAACTGCCAGTTAGGAGCATATCACAAGATGGCCAGACCAGCGATCAGTCTACACATGTACTATAGAATGAGACTTAATGAAGAGGATGTAGATAACCTTCAAAAAATCTGGTGATTGGAGTTCTGAATTGAAAATAGTCTTCCAGTCGTCAAGCAAATGTTTTATCATCTGGCAATTAAGTTTATAATTTATCTCTTTGTGAGGAAGTTAACTTTGACCTGTCCTATTTTTATTTTGTTATACACTCTATTATTTAGCGTTTACCTGTCCTAGTTTTATTTTATTATGCACTCTATTATTTATCGTTATTTTTTATATGCTAACGTATTATATTTTAGTTTAAAAGTTAACTTACTTCCACATTCTCCATTATTTTATTATGCACTCTATTATTTATTTATCGTTATTTTCCTATGTTTTTATTTTATTATGCACTCTATTATTTATCATTATTTTCCTATTATTTTAACGTATTATATTTTAGTTTAAAAGTTAACTTACTTCCCATGTTCTCCGTATTATATTTTAGTTTAAAAGTTAACTTACTTCCCACATTCTCCATCGTTAGCAATCACGTGATACGGAATCGGAACCCGTCCCCGGAAGAGCTTTCCCGGTTAATGATGTCATCTTATCTAACTAATTTTGACACTGGCCTGATATGCGAATGTAAGAATGATCCGCATCGAAGTAAATAAATTAATTGTAAAGAGGATGACATGAATGAATTACTCTATAAGCTAATAACTTTAAAACTTGTTACGTATAAGTATGCAAATGAGCGAAGTGCGAGATTGTAAGTCATCTGGTATAAAAGTCGATGCAACCAACAAGACCATTGAGGTGTTGTATCAAACATAGAGTTGGCTAGTGACATTTGAGTTCTTGTAAGGATCAATGATTATTTGAAGTTTGTATTGGTGGTGGAGGTATTAATATTTAAGTAGTATTTAAGGTTTATTTCTTGTGGAGTTTGGATATTTGAATTGGATTAAATGAGTTTTGTTGTTTATTTCATTGTGCTTTATTTCATTTAAATAAAGCTTTAATTAACACTTTTGTAAGTGTTCCGAGTCTAATAAATTTAGGTGGTGCTAGTATGATTGGTGCTTTGGTGCTAGTATGATTATTAGGTATCTTATCAAGGCAGTGTAGTATTATCGTTAGTTATTTTACTAATAAATTTATATTTTTTTGTTATTTAACTTTGTTTGAGAATTTATTCAATTTATTAGCGTAAGTTTCTAACATCGTATTGTTGTTTTCAATCTAACACTTATTCGTTACTTCTAGTAAGTTCCTGTTTCCGGTTTTGTTTTTGCCATTAAACGTTAGTAGTTGTTAGATTCTTTTGAAACTAATTATTTTTAAGTTAGAATTAGTTTAAGACCTGAGCTCAGGCCGAACTCTGGAATTTGCAGAGTCGTTAGTCGTTAGGATTAATTGGAATTAGTATTATTGATATTCATTCTAATCCGTGACTTTGCATCTTAACTTGTCAAAAATTTTTATTTATTATTATAGTATACAGAACTGTGCAATTTATTTATTCAATCATTCAATTTTTATTTGATAAAATAATTTTTTTTAATCATATAAATAAAAATTTATTGGCTTAAATTAATAACAGTAAAAGTATGATCACTAAACTCTAATAGCATTTTCTGTAGGAATTTAGTGGGCACTATTATTTAATAATCAGCTAACAATTAGAAAATGATATTAAGAAAGCATTTTTCTGCAGTAACTGTTAAGACCTGATACACACTATCAAGCCATTCACAGTTCAATCTCGTTCTTGTCAAATATTTCTGCATTGTTTATAACAAACCTATTTACACTATCACTATGGGTAACGATTGAACCTTCCGTAGTGTAAACAGCCTTGTTGAGAAGAATAGCCATGATTGCTAACTCTTCAAATGAAAAATTTAATATCATTTTCTACAGCACATCAATGACTACATATAACCTAGAGACTAGTTTTAAACTTATTGGTAAGCAAATATGTGAACTGAGAGCCAGGAGATATTGAACCAGTTTGATAGTGTGGATTGGGCCTAACTTATTTTAAATAGCATATTTTTAAAATACAATAAATAAATAATTTAATATAGTTTATATTCAGTATTTTCTTAAATTTCTTCTCCAATTATTTATTATGGCATTTTCAAGTGATTTGCATTAGAATTCACAAGTGAATTCTAATGAATTAGAATTCACATTTGACAACAGCTGATGTAATCCCAATAAAAATGTATTCCTGACATTGTATTTTATTACTTACAGAATTTATAAATAATATAATACTATTGAGTTACTTAAACAGTATTACAGATAACTGGTGTAAAGTTGACCCTCAATTTTTGAATTTTGAAATTTTTTCTTTTGCAATTGTTAATATATTTTGTACTTTTAAGATTTTTGCTTGCACTTACCATTTAAATCTTCAGAACCAAAATAATTTGTTTTAACTCTAAGTTTTTGACAATAATAAAAAGACAATTTTTGATTTATATCTTGCTATTAGACTATGATGATAGATATCCCACCATGATTGCAATATTTATTTTACATAATTTTAGATAAAAACAATAAATGATATTACATTTATACAAAAACAAGCATTACAATAATATATCTTATAGTTTATTAGTTATAATGTTTATCTTATATGATTAAGCTATCAAATATAAAATAGATTAACAGACAACAAAGAAACAGAGAATACATTTCATATTATCAAATGATTAATATTGAATACAAAATTCATATTTTACTTCCTTATGTAAAATTAAAATAAATATAAACAGTACTGATCAAGAGAGAGAATTTTATTACAAACATTTTTGACCTAGTTGCGAGGTCTTTTTTAGCTGTACTATTGACACACAAAGGTTACAATGGCAGGATAAAACTGCAATTTGTTCATCATTTACTCTTACAATAAATAAACAAGTTGCCTGTGGTGAAGAAGAAAAAAGAATACATACTAGTGAAATTTTTGATATAAAATCAAGAAAAAGATGAATTTTAGGAGTGCTGCTAGGGTATCACCTAAATACAAGATGAGGGTTTATATGTTATGGAAAAAATAAAGTGAAATAAATACATTAAAATAAATAAATAAAAATAAATATTCATATAATAATAATAATAATAATAATAACCACAATAATAATACATAAAAGGTAAAAAAGTAAAATGTTGAGAGACTGAAAGTTCAATTTGCCACACATCTTAGCAGGAGTGTACTTATCATTCATGCCATGCTCTTAATATGGCAAAATTGATAGCATTGGGAAAGAAGATTAGAATTATTGATAACATGATGGGCTAGACTGTGACACATTCTTTTTGTTGAAAACGTAAAGGGTTGATTGGCAGAACTTCGAAATATTTTTTCTAAAAGACTATTTCAGAGATAAATAGTACCAACTTAAATTAGTATTGTGAGGGCAATATTAAATGGGATATGCCCATATATATATTACACACTAAGTTTTGAAATGTATTATTATTTTTATGTAAAAGAGAAAGACAAACATAAATTGAAAATCTATTCGTATTCTTAAGTTAGTTAAATAATGTAAATATATTTAATTGTTGAATATTTTAAGAAATTTATTTTATTCTCTAGAGTAGTTATCCAAATACTCAATGGATGGATAATCGTGGAAGAAGACATACAAATAGACACTGGAGAGGAACAGTGTTGCCTCCAGTACCTCCTGCATATCAAGGTTTTCTTTTGCATTTCATGTATGTAAATACATTTATTTATGAAAAATTTAAAGAATTTTTGAAATAAAATTAAATTGATAAATCTCAAAAAAAATTTGTATAATAAAAGAAAAATCAATTTTCATTAAAATTTATTTATTATTAAGATTATAATAAGTTTTTAATGTACTTATGTAAGGGTTCAGGAAACAGCACAATCGAGCAGTCCAAAAATAAAATACTGAAAAAACTTTATTTTTTACGAACGTTTTCGGCTTACAATCATCCTCTTCAACTCTAACCATTAAATACAGTTTTTCATTCTAGAACATAGAACTTACTAAATAGAACCAAATTTAAAATTTAACAAAAATTTTCATACAAATATATTACAATAAATTAAATTAAATCTAAAAATAAAACATATATGAATGAAAAAGTTTTTAATATAACCCAAAAAAATTTTGCTATCCTAATTAGTATTTAAGATCAAAGTTCCGTTTTTTCCACTGGTGTTACCTGTTGCACACTCGAATGGGAAAAAGCAAAAGTGGCAAGGAAAGTGAACAACATGAAAGAATTACCAGTAGCAGAAAAATTAAAAATTTTTGAAGGAAGTGAGGAGGGAAAAGTAATAAATGAAAGACAATCTATAGATCTATCACAAGCTTGGAAATTTGGTCTGAAAGAAAGAGTGCAGCCAAATGGCAATGGGTAACACCAGTGGAAAAAACAGAACTTTGATCTTAAATACTAATTAGGATAGTGAAATTTTTTTGGGTTATATTATAAACTTTTTCATTCATATATGTTTTATTTTTAGATTTAATTTAATTTATTGTAATATATTTGTATGAAAATTTTTGTTTAAATTTTAAATTTGGTTCTATTTAGTAAGTTCTAAGTTCTATGTTCTAGAATGAAAAACTGTATTTAATGGTTAGAGTTGAAGAGGGTGATTGTAAGCTGAAAACATTCCTAAAAAATTAAAGTTTTTTCAGTATTTTATTTTTAGACTGCTCGATTGTGCTGTTTCCTGAACCCTTACATAAGTTAATGCCTAAGAGAGCAGTATAAGTTGAGTCTGTTTTTAATGCATATTCATTCAATAAAATTTAATTTTAGAATGATCAATTAACAAAATGTAAATATTTATTATTAATATTTTTTGTTTGGTTCTTTCAATGTTTTATGATAAGTAGTAGAATGATAATGATTATAAATAATCTGTAATATTTGGATATATTATTATCAGAAAATAAAATATAAATTTAATTAATAGATTAATTGAAAATTTTAATTTAAAATAAAAATTTTTTAAGAATTGCAAAAATTGATTTTATGTAACTTATTCAGAAAAAATTTTCATATTTATATTGACATATTCAACTGACACCCATTTGAGGCACTTTGGTAGCTTTGTATGTGTCACTGAGATAAAGCTACAATTGGATTATTAGTTAATTTCTAGCACTTACTGCGGGTTGAGTAATTCATTTTCTTTTCCAAATGATCGCTTTTTTAACTTGCAAACGTTTTCGGTACTCTTTACCATCGTCAGGCTTTTAATCGTTCTTGGAAAAATCGTTGATTATAACAATTATAGTTCTAATCAGGAATACAGCAGAGCTATATTAATTCGAAATTCAAAATATAGAATCATGTTGCTTAGCAACTATCTCCTTAGCTAACCGAGGTCTTTTTTACAATATTTTGTTAAGATGAGAATAAAAGAGTAACTTAACTAACTCTAGTAAAAGAGTTTAAGCGGTGTTCTATTTAAGCATAATGTATCAACAAAAGCTACAATGTAAAAACTCAGGGCATCAAGTCTGTATGTGTATTTTGCACATGTAGACTTGATGTTCTTAGTCCAGTTAGTACAGATCATAATATGACATCAACAATGTAGTGAGTTTTGAAGATAGTATATCATGTTATAAATCCATCCAAACAAGATCAAAGGATAGATATTTAATTTCTTATAACAGACGGTCAGGGGCAGACTGGGACATATTTTCAGTTCTGACATTATCTTAACAGTGGCCCACTAGTTAGACTTGGTATTAGGACAATTCGCCACACAGATATATTACAATATGGTCGCAAGGCCATTTTGCCATAAGATACAGAAAAAATAAAGGAGGAGTATTTCTAAAAAATTAAATAATTTTTTTGCAATACTCCTGTTTTTATTTTATTTTTATATCTTAATGTCCTTACAACGATATATCTGTAATATATAAATTAAATACATAGTAGTCCTTAAACCACAAAACATTTTATTTAAGAGAAACGTTTTCAGCAAATTAATGCCATCATCAGCTCTAACAGTATTAAAAAGAACAAGAAATTACAGTTATGCATAATGTTCTATTGTAGAACAAAGAACATATTTTTAAATTAAACATACTTCAGGATTTAAAAATATCTTTAACAATTCATAAAAATAATTTAAATAAAAACTTTAAACAAAAATAAAATATTAAATTAAATAAATATTACGTATTTAGGCTTAATTTTTACGTGGGCCAAGAGTCTTAATATTTTATTTTTGTTTAAATACATAGTATTTTTTACAAAACAAATTTTAACAACAACAAAAAAATAATTACCTACAATATAAATCTTTGAGTGCAAATACTAAAATATTGATGAATTTAAATAAAAATGAATGAAGAAGAATCTGAAACAAATATACATTATATTGAAAGTGCAGTAAGTGACATAAAAAATGGTTCGTCAGCTGCCGGCCCATATTGTTACGATAGCACCAGCCTTTCTGCTGGTGCTATCGTAACAATATGGTTTTCTGCCGGTGCTATCATAACAATATGGGCCAGCAGTAGCCATAAGGGCATTCTGGCAAATGACCTTATGGCCACTCCACCCCTGCAGACAGTTATAAACCCTCAAAAATCCACAGATAAATGTGAATTTTATGGTGCAGCATGTGTGTCAAAGATGACAGTGATGGCTTGGTTTTGCTTTTTTCATAATGACAGCAGTGTATGTCAGACATACCTACTCTGGAAATGCATGTGTTGTCAAAAACCAAAAATGTTGATTAAATCAATGCTCTCATATGTGAGGACAGATGTCAGAATATTCATTCACTTGCAGTGGAGATGAACTTAAGCATTAACTTTATCAATACTCATATTCATCTCCACTACAAGTGATGTGAGAATTTGAATACCACAAGATATGTTCCAGTGGGTTCCACATTTATTGTTAGATACCCAGAAGGAATAATAGATGGCATTGGCACTTGACATTTGCTTACACTATTATGTTGTTGATAATGCATTTCTCGAGAGTTATAATTAGAGTCAAGACATTTTGTTACTACTACAAATCCACAGGAAGAACTACCAGTATGCAATGGAAGCATCTGGAGTCACCACAACCAAAGAAATTCAAGACAGGACAAGCTGCTGGAAAAGTTATGCTCACTATGTTCATTGACTTTGAGGGATCTTTATTTCCAGATTTGAAGCTGCAGAATGAAATCATCAGTGCCTGTTGCTTCGCTATAATACTACAAATGGAAGGAGATCAAGAACAGACATTCCCTTCTAGCATTGTCATTTAGCAATATGATGATATTTCTAAATGACAATGTCTGTTTTCATGTGGCCCACATGATTCAAGAATTAAATATGCAATGGGAAGTGCTGAAACAGCTTCCCTATAGTCTTATGACATTCATGTTTTTGGACCATTGAAAAAGGCTCTAAAAAGGTAAAGATGTAGATCAGATGCAGAGGTGATTCTGGCCATAAAGAATTGGTTTTAGGAACAGCCAAAAGAGTTTTTATGCACAAGGTATTCTTCAGCTTGTGAAATAATGGGACTCGTGCTTCAAAACCCATAGAAATTTTTTTGACTGTTGTAATATAGTCAATAAACTGTTTTCAGTTGTGAACACTCCTAATAAAATCAATTATTATTCATTATTTAAATTAGAAATATTAAATAAAATTATTATTTTAAAATTAAATTATTAATTTTATTTTTTATCAGCAGTGCCATGCTATCCAATCCATCAGTACCACCTTATAATCAAGAATTACCTAATTCTGATTCACCAGAAGCAGAAAATTATGAAGCATTGCTTAGTCTTGCAGAGAGATTAGGTGAAGCTAAACCTCGTGGATTACCCAAATCTGGTAATTGTTTGGATTCACTCAAAATTTTGTCAAAAGTTTTCCTTTTGACAAAATTTTAAATCATCGCAATCTAAATTATAATTTTAATTGTAGAAATTGATCAATTGCCTTCTTATCGTTGTAAATTGGAATCTCGTGAAAATGATCAAACATCCTGTGTGGTCTGCATGTGTGACTTTGAATCTCGTCAAATGTTAAGGGTCTTACCTTGTAGTCATGAATTTCATTCCCGTTGCATTGATAAATGGTTAAAGGTAATAAAAATTTTATAATATCCAATTTTTAGTTAAAATAGTTTTTTATTTGGCTTTATTGTATTTTCTAGGCAAATAGAACTTGTCCCATTTGTCGAGGAGATGCTTCAAATGCCAGACATCAGCAAACACATCAAAATACAGTATAGATGTTCTTGTGCCATACGAGAATAACAGTATTTCATATCAAATCAAACTCTTATACTTTGATAGCTGCAGTTATTTTCCCTGTCTGATCACAAATGTGTTGCCTGTATGATGTTATAAATGTACTCTAATTTTATCATATGTGATGTGTAAAGTATCATTATTAGATGATGATATTTTCCATTCAGCTATGTTAGTACAGCCATAGAATATAACAATGCTTAATTAAATAATCACTTTCTTTGAGATGCGATCACTTAATAAGAATGCAAGAAGAATAATCTTAACAAAACAACGAGTATGTAACTACAATTGTGCCTTGGAATACTTGGCATAAACTGGAAAAAGTAATTTTGCCTTATTCAATTATAAATAGATGGACTTGCTCAAATCTTTAAATGTCAAACTTTATTGTGCTACCGGATTGTGAAATAATTGTCTGTCTATATAATGTGTTAGATATTAATCACTCACTCTAAAATATTCCAAAAGAAATCTAATTATTCATTTAGATAGTTTTAAAAATATTATTGGGAATATTTTATAGGTATATACATGTGTTGTTCATTCCTAGATTGTGCCAATATACTGTTTCAGAACTTTATAACTGAAGGTCAAAGTGGAAATTGGTAAATTTCAGTTATAGAAATTTAAATTTCAAAGTACTTTAAATATGCAGTTCATCAAATTGGAGCCAATCCAAGTAAAGTATATTATAGTCTAATCTTACAGTTGTAGTTTTTATGAGAAGAAATATTTGACATGTAGTCAGTTAATCTGGGTCCAGAAATATCTTATTCCTGAAAGGAATGGATCTAAATGAATCATTTAAAAAAACATAAATCATATCTGTGTTGTAGAACTGAAAGTTCATTCTTATTATCTAAGTGTTATGATTATTTTTCTTTATCCTTTAAGGAGTTTGAATATAAATTAGAACTAATTCAAAATATACTTTTACTGTTTTCCCCATAAAAAGTCTTTTAAGTGAATGTTAATGAAAACAATAATTGTAATTGTTAATGTCCCAAATTTCTATTTTCAAATTCTGCTATTGAATCAAAACTCAAATGGAATAAATTCTATGGGATGATATCCATTTTATTAAGAATATTAATAAAATGGTAACCCACTTAACTATTTCCAGATTTACAAATTTTTTCTCAAATATGAATATTATAGTGTGCCCTATACCTCCGACCCACAAATATATATAACCCCGATTTTGAAACATCAGGGACCGGCTCCAAAAGTCGAACGAGCCATTTGAAACTTTTCGGGGACCGGCCCGAAAAGTCGAACGAGCGGGGAAACACACGAAGAAGGAAGCTCTGATAATGTCATAATAAAAAAGAACTCTGATGACGTCATAATAAAAACGTTATATAATTAAAACGTAGGAAAAGGGAAAGTTTTACATTGCATGTATAAGAATATGTTGGGACTTCAAAAATAGACGTTTAAAGCGGGAAAGTCGTATGATACGGGAACGCACGAGCAGCGGGAAAGTCGTACGATACGGGAACGCACGAGCGGGGTTTCACTGTAATTTTTATTCGTGTTTATTGTTATATTTTGTTTTCATAATGAACAAATTTATTATTTAATTATACAGTAAGGTATTAAATACCTACTATTTAGTCTACAGTATAATATAAGCTTTAAATATACCATAAATTATCTTAATAATATAAAACATTTTCTTGAATATCTTTATCTTGTACTCTGATTTCTTATGTGAATATTTTTAATTTATTTCAGTGATATTTAATGTCAGTTTAAGATTCATCAAACTATTTCAAAGGATGAATTAATTTTAAAATAACATATTTTATCAACTTTTTTTGTTTAATATTTTTAAAAGATATTTTTATTTCAAATTTTTTTAGGTTTTATAATAAAAAACCTCCTAATAGTTTTCAAATAATGATTTAGGTTATCTGATATTTAATATAACATAACAAATTGTATACATAATTACTTTTTATTAAATGGAAGCTTCCAATTTCCACTTAGGCCATCTGTAATATAATAAAAATATACTCTTGAAAATTCTTTGTATTTATTATTCTATTTTAGATTTTTCAACTTTTGCATTGTGTTTGCCATATAAATGCCATTAATTTCAGGTACATTAAAAACTCTTGGTTTTTTTAAACTTTTTCCACTGTAAACTTGTGCTATAAAGAACTTATACTTTTAATGATAAAAAGAGTGGACGACATAAAAGAATTAGCAATGATTGAAGAAATTAAAATATACGAAGGAAATAAAATAGGGAGGTAATAAACGAAAGGCAATCACTAAATCTCCCACACTCCTGGAAATATATTTTGAGACAAAAGGCATGGCAGAATCAGAATAAGAAAAGTTAACTGTTAAAACCAAATATAGTTATTAGTTTTAATCCCTTGAGTAAAGACACTTTTCTTTTATCTAGAAGAAAAATTGATCCTATTTAAAAACTTTAATTTAGAGCTTTTAATGAATTCAGTTCTAATATAAAATAATAAGATATTTATAAAATCATAATTATAAGTTTATTGCATGTACAGCGTGTGTCAGTTAAATCTGGACAAATTTCAAATTGAATTTTCTGCCATATTTGACGTCAGCGCTACGATGCTGCTGACGTTTTAGTAAGCCAGACAGACGATGCGTTTGCGGATAAGTACAAAATGGCTGATCAGTTAAGATCGAGTTCAGAATATAATCGGAGAGCAGCGATAATAGAAAGCCTTTGTGCTAGATGTTCACCTTCCGAAATAATTCGGTTCTTTAACTATCCAAGATCGACAGTTTATGATGTTGCTGTTAGATATGCGGCTTCAGAGAGGTCTGAAGAAGGTTCTGCCAACCCGGCAAGGAAGAGTCATTCCAGGGGGAGATCGTCAAGGACACCGGAAGTTGTCCAAAGGACTCAAGAGCTCATCTCAGAGGACCCAGGGCAATCTCTCAGGCAGTTGGCAAAAACATTGGGTGTGAGTGAGTCCACAATGCGCCGAATTGCAGAAGAGGACCTACGGTACAAGTCCTACATCATAAAAGTACGACAGATGCTGTCTGATGCTAAAATAAAGAGAGTTGCTTGCTGCAACTTGCTTCCTAAAGAATTCTGGCCTCTTAACAATCCAGATTTGAATCCTTTGGACTACTACATATGGAGAGGCGTTGAAAGGGTCTCTAATAGGTCGAAACATCCTAATGTAGCATCTCTCCAGGCCGCTATTGAGGCAGCGTTGCGCAATAGCGCAATGCTGCCTCAATGACAAGCAGGAATTGCACAGGGATTGTCATCATTTTCGGTCAAGGGTCTGGGCAAGCAGACATTGCGCATGGCATGTCATCATTTCCGGTCAAGGGTCGAGGCAGTAATTGAGGCAGAAGGGAATTACATCGAGTAATTTTAATTTAAAGTGATCCCAAATTAATGTGAAAATGATAATTTTGATACTTATAGAAGATAAAACAGCTTATACTCTTTAATACTTTAAAATAAAAGAACAAATATAGCACTAAATTGCAGCTGAGGTAAATAATTTTATTAGTTAACATGCAAACATTTTCGGCCATGTAACCATCTTCAGGCATTCCATTCTAAGATTCAAAAATTAAAATTCTTACAAGGAATAAAACAACTATGTTGCGATGGCAACCGTGATACATCATATCTCATTATGGTTATAATTAACAAATACATCAAATTAATAATGTGTTAAAACGACAAAATAATAATAAATAATAATAAAAGAAAAAGAAAAAAGGGTTATGATAATATAGATTTAACAAACAATGCTGGGAATAGTCACAACTAAAGTTCATTGGTGCTTTCTTTTACTGAGGGCATATATCCACGGGTCTGGTAGTTCCCAAGAGGTTCTATCATTTATTAGGTCTTCCTGCTCTCTCCTTTTTAGTATTTCCAGCGTTTCAGCAATAATTGGTTTTGTCCTATGTTCTACTGGTTTAACGATATTTGCTTCATCCCATAATATGGTTAAGTCTTTATTGTATGCTTCTATGGCCAAGGATGTTGTTAGGTTTGCTTGCCGTATATCTCTTTTATGTTCACATAACCTTTTGCCCAGGTTTCTATTTGTGACTCCTATATATGCTAGACGGTCGTGCATGAATTGTCTATAACTGGAATTTTATATACACCACTTTTTTCATGCGGTTTCAAAGGGTCTTTATCAGTTCTTATCATGTTAAATAAGGTTGGTGCCCTTTTTACAGCTAGTCCTTTATTAGTTTTCTTTGCTACATTTTTTATTACCTGCAGGTTTCTAAGGTTATATGGAACCGGTAAGAACTTGGTTTGTTTGTCTTTCAGAGCTTGGTTAGGTGTGTTTAATGTAGTAGATACCATTTTAGATTTAACATTCTTCAATATCTTCGTAAGAAATGACTTGGAGTATCCATGGCTTTTTTCCAATATCCTCTATGTACCAGAGTTCCTTAGTGAGGTCCTGTTCCGTGGAGCAGTAGGTTAGCACTCTTTTATAGTATGCATAGAAAGCTGATCTTTTATATGCTATGGGATCGTTAGACCAATTAGGAATAATTATAGCTTGGTATGTAGGCTTTCTATAGACGGTGGTTTTAATATTATCACAATACAGGGACGTAATATTAAAACCACTGTCTATAGAAAGCCTACATACCAAGCTATTATTATCCTAATTGGTCTAACGATCCCATAGCATACAAAAGATCAGCTTTCTATGCATACTATAAAAGAGTGCTAACCTACTGCTCCAAGGAACAGGACCTCACTAAGGAACTCCGGTACATAGAGGATATTGGAAAAAGCCATGGATACTCCAAGTCATTCCTTACGAAGATATTGAAGAATGTTAAATCTAAAATGGTATCTACTACATTAAACACACCTAACCAAGCTCTGAAAGACAAACAAACCAAGTTCTTACCGGTTCCATATAACCTTAGAAACCTGCAGGTAATAAAAAATGTAGCAAAGAAAACTAATAAAGGACTAGCTGTAAAAAGGGCACCAACCTTATTTAACATGATAAGAACTGATAAAGACCCTTTGAAACCGCATGAAAAAAGTGGTGTATATAAAATTCCAGTTATAGACAATTCATGCACGACCGTCTAGCATATATAGGAGTCACAAATAGAAACCTGGGCAAAAGGTTATGTGAACATAAAAGAGATATACGGCAAGCAAACCTAACAACATCCTTGGCCATAGAAGCATACAATAAAGACTTAACCATATTATGGGATGAAGCAAAAATCGTTAAACCAGTAGAACATAGAACAAAACCAATTATTGCTGAAACGCTGGAAATACTAAAAAGGAGAGAGCAGGAAGACCTAATAAATGATAGAACCTCTTGGGAACTACCAGACCCATGGATATATGCCCTCAGTAAAAGAAAGCACCAATGAACTTTAGTTGTGACTATTCCCAGCATTGTTTGTTAAATCTATATTATCATAACCTATTTTTCTTTTTCTTTTATTATTATTTATTATTATTTTGTCGTTTTAACACATTATTAATTTGATGTATTTGTTAATTATAACCATAATGAGATATGATGTATCACGGTTGCCATCGCAACATAGTTGTTTTATTCCTTGTAAGAATTTTAATTTTTGAATCTTAGAATGGAATGCCTGAAGATGGCTACATGGCCGAAAACGTTTGCATGTTAACTAATAAAATTATCTACTTCAGCTGCAATTTAGTGCTATTTTTGTTCTTTTATTTTAAAGATAATTTTGATAATTTTATTCTTTTTATTAAATAAAATTTTGTTTAATTAAATTGTTTATTTTGTCCGGATTTAGCTGACACACCCTGTATGTATCCGATTTATATTTTAATATTTAAGCTTTGTGGTGAATATAACATCATAAATGTTTTAAATTTTAAATATTAAAGAATTTGTATGTTCCGTCCAAGTTCTAATTTCTAGAATAAACTGTAATCAAATGTTTAAGCTGATGAGGGCATACTGTAGCCGAAAACATTCCTGAAAATAAAGTTTTGTATGTGTTATATGATAAAGTGGCCTGCTCGAGTGTGCTAGTATTAAGCTTCCTTTTCAGCTATAGCCTTTAAGAGCAGATAAAAAGTCATACGCATCAGTGTATACTTTAAAATTTTCATAATAATATCATCATTTTTATTATCAATAGAAATTTTTTCATTAATAAAATTCATTTGAATTATTTTTCAAATAAACTAATAATTTTTGAGATACAGAGCATTTAAAATCAGGAAATAGCACAGCCATACCCAGCTGCTTAGAGGCCAGCCTAGTGGTGCAAAGAGCCACATCATCAGAGTCCACTGCAGCACAGTTTGCTTACAAATAGAGGTAGAAAGGGTTCTATCAATTCAAACCAATTTTTTTTTTTTGTTCACTCTTAAAGCAATAAATTACATCTGTTGGTGCAGCAAAGGTTTGAATTGGCAGGAACCCCCTTCCACCTTCATTTGTAAACAAACCATGCTGCAGTGGACTCTGCATGATATGGCTCTCTATGTCACTAGACTGTATGTGACGCCAATGCACTTGCTGCCTCCAAGTGGCTGGGTGAAGGTTTACTTGGCTGTGTTATTTCTTGGATTTTAAACACTCTGTACCTCAAAAATTATTAGTTTATTAAAAAATGATGAATTTTATGAAAATTTTAAAGTAGATCCTGAGTTTGCTTATTTACTGATGTTGCCGCATAATAAATCATACATCAAATAAAAGATTGTTTTAATACAAACATTTTCCAGTTTAGATCAACTTCCTATCTAATGTGGTTGAGGAGAAAATTGCCTGTCACACTTCAGGTGAATTACCCTATATATGTGATATTGGAAATTGTTTTAAATTTGAAATTGGATAAATACCAATTGAAAAAAATATATATATATTTAATTATTAAGTTGTCTTTTATAACTTATTGCTCTTTTAATTTGGAAGGAAATGTGATGCTTTTTCTGCATCTAATTTTAAAATTTGATTTTTTTTCAAATGTGCTAAATTATAAAATACTTGACTAGAGTTTACTATATCTGATTTTTTAGCAAAACATTGATTATAATAATATATATAATAATTTGTTTATCCTCATTAGTATTGTGAGACCGCCAGGTGGTGCTTAACGGGATTTAAGTTAACAGGTCAGGAATTAACCTTTTGAGCGGTTGTGGACTTCGCGTAGGTCGGACGGGAGAATAACGGAGTGCTCCAATACAGAACTGACTCAGACAACAACTTTAACAATTATTAACATGTTTATTGTGAGAGAGAGTTCTTTACAAGTTGTTAGTTACATAAATCACCCAAGGAGGATAAATACCTTTGTTCTTCTGGCTTCAACAAAAGACAGGAGGATGCTCTGCTTCCTTTGACGACAATTTCTGACTTATTGACAGGAGTTCCTTAACTTTGTTTTATAGTTCACCAGTTCTTTCACTAATTTCTTGACAATTTGCCTGTCGATGTTCAGTCTATCTTGTTGATGTCGGTACCTCGAAGGTTTGTTAAAGATCAGCTCTTCGAGTGGGTCTTCGAGCAAGAGGAGAAGGTGACTACTCCTTTTCGTGGCTGAGACTTGACAGCTTAACTAAATCCGAGGAGACTGGTTCCTCTCGGTTTCCTCTGCCTCCCTCCTCCTCCGAAAATTCGCTCTATCAAGAAAATGTCTGCTGTGCGGGTAAGGAATTTCCTGCAGAAGCGGGCGTATTCGGTTTGATAATTAGAAATGTCCTGTGTTGATCTGGCTTCTTTTTCCTAATTTTGTGTGGATGCAAAACTCAGATAAAGTTCTGTTTACTTTAATGAAAACAACTTTTATTTCGTGCTTGTAAGATAAACTTTTAATGATTTGACTGGTATATTTTGCTGTGGGTGATCGTAGATAGTATCCTCCTTACTTGGGAGACGATTATCGACATTTTAATTATTCAGAATTAAATATTTTTATAAAAGAAAAGAAAATACAAATATCGAATTCCCAACAATTATCGTTCATTCCGACTTCGTCGGTCATGGCACGTCTCCACAGTATCACACACAACTTTAGACTGAAATAGCTCCAAAACTATACAATGAAGTTTTATAAATCCTTTTGATTTGAGTTTCTATGAGGTGAAATTAAATTTTTTGACTATTATATTTTAAATAACTGTTATAAAAAATTTCAAAAAATCAAATATCGACAAAACTTTATAACTTATTCGATAGATGGCACAATGTGTCTGCCTGAGATGTTGGCTTTCTGGTAGATTAGATTAGGTCTTATCTCTCAGATGATAATTACATATAATTTAATAGTTAAAAAGAATATATAATACTTATAAGAGCAAAAAGCAATAAATTGTACAAACATATTCCATTTTATTTTAATATTTGTTTTTTTTTTTAATTTAATCAACGATGTTTGTGATATCATGATGTTTCTCACATAAGAAAATAAAACTGAATAATCCTTTTATAACCTGTACAGCCAGTGGATACTTTTAAATAACTTTAGGGAAATTCAGTGGCAGTGAGTGAAGTAGTTGACAATCAATCAGTCGTTTTACAACGTCACCCTTCATCCATTTGCCATTGCATTCACTTTAGTTGACAGCTCATTTCTGTATATGAAATATCAAAATACACCAACCTTAAATTTTTCTAAGAGATGTCTCAGTTGGTCAAGGAAACAATCTATAATCACGTGTCAAATTAGGCAGTTCTATTGGTGAAAACATTTCGATGGACACAATATGCCAATGATCATTTCTCCTAATAACAAATAAGCAAATGTAGATTGATCATTGGTTAGACTAAAGAACAGTAATAAAACAATTAAAAGAAGAGTAATAGACACAAAAAATACATAAAATAACTTGCCTGCAAAATAAATTCGAGCTGCGAGACAATACAATTTTAATTTTGTAAAGTCCAGTAAAAGTAGTACCAAGAGAGAGAGAGAGAGAGATCAGTCTAAAAGTCAATGATCACAAAAAGAAATAAGAGTCAAATCGATGATACATTTGAGATAGATTGCTATAATAATGATTATCCACCATATCAACATGTAATTAAATGCGCAATTATTGGTTCTGTTATGTTAAAGATTTCTATAAAAAGATATGTATATTTGGAAATGGTACAGATTTCACCTTTGATTTTTTTATGAACTTTGACCTATATGTTGTCTTTCATTTGGTACTACTTTTGTCAACATTACAATCATTGCAATTATACCCATAGTAATGCATGTGAATGGCTTTAGGTCCGCCATGTTGTCACATCATACTTTCGTGCAAGAAAACAACTGAATTTTCTCTTTCTAACCTGTACTATTATTTTAATGGCGTCAGGAAAGTTCAGTTTAATAAGTGAATAGCTTATCTTCAATCAGTTTCAATAGATATTCCATCCAATCTGCATGGTTGGCATAATTCTGTAGACCAGTGGTTCCCAATGTGGGGTGCATGCCCCACAGAGAGGCAATTCAAGAATGAGTTATTAACAGTGAATTTTTTGCATTTCTTATGGTTCTAGGTATCTCATATACAGTATATAAATATAAATTGTGACATATACATTTTTATAATTAAAATTAGAATGTACACGGCGATTTTGAAACTTTATTTGCTGTTTTTTCATATCACTTCATATCATTATTATTTTTTTAACAATTTCTTAGTGATTTCTTCCTCAATACTTCAACTGTCCTTTATTCTTTTATTTTTCTCTTTCATGGATGCCATGTTTTTTGGAAGCTAATTTAGACCAGTTAATAGTCTCTTAAGCTTCTTCCACCGAAAATAAGCAGTCATTTTTTGAATAATAAAAATTATATGTCACAGGGGGCATCAGGATTTTAGTTATGCTTAGGGGGGTATAGCGTCAATTTGAACTATCGGTGCCGTTGTTAAATTATACATCAATTGGACCATCGGTGCCGCTGTTAAAATTATACATCAATTGGACCATCGATGCCGCTGTTAAAAGTTTTTTTTACAGTGGGCAGTCTACTTTCGTCGCTCAAAGAGAGAGGCTCGGTGGAGTGTCACTCCTCAGTTGTAGCGAGAAATATCGCATCAAAATGTACCTGTAGTGATCTTTTTATGTTTTATTTTTTTCGTTTTTAAAATAAAGTTATTGTTGTATAATAATAATAAGCTTGTGACGATTTATTTCGGCCACACTACGTTACAGCTTATTAATTATTTTGGTGGCAGTGGTGGGATCGACTAGATCCAGTGTTTGTGAGTTTCAAGATCATCAAGATCTACGCAAGATATTGAAAGAAGATCATCGTGATCGTCGAGTGGGTAAGTACCTAGACCCGTTTTTGAGGTGTTGTGGCTAAAACGTTATACATTATTGTATTCATAAGACGCGTTCGGTTAGTGTACATCAGTACAGGATAGTAGTACGTCAGTACTAATCTGATTGTTAACGTACATCAGTACAAAATTATAGTACATCAGTACTAATCAAATTGTTAGTGTACATCAGTACAGAATTATAGTACGTCAGTACAAATAAAAGATCGGTTTTCGATACGTCGCATCGGTATCAAGGTTGATAGAGTTAGGTCTGTAAAAATAATTATGGCATTTCTGGGAAGGGCTAAGAAAGATGATCTTCGATCTTTGGCGGAAGAGCTAGGAGAAGTAGTTCAAGAAGAATTTAAAATAATACAATTAAAAAACCTTATATTAAAAAGTAAACATTATGAAGAATAATTTGTGAAAGGTCTGCTTGAAACGATAATAAGCACAAAAGAAGAAGAAAGGAAAGCTAAGAGGGAAGAAGAAGAAAGGCAAGATAGACTAAAAAGAGAGGAGAGAGAATTTGAATTAGAAAAACTAAGACTAGAGGCTGTGAATCGGTCCACGACTTCCGAGATGACAGATAGGGAAAGTTGTGGTATGGCTAGACATCCTTATGAATTACCGAAACTAATTCAAAGATTCGATCCAAAGGAAGGAGACATCAGCCTCTACCTTGTATTATTCGAAAGACAAGCCAAAAGAGCCCGTGTACAGCCAGAAGAATGGGTGTCACATTTATTAGCACTATTACCGTCTGACATCGTGCAATTAATCGCTAGGGAACCAGAAGAAAGGGCGGAAGACTACGATCACATAAAGACTCTATTACTTAAAAGATTTAAACTTAGCCCAGAAACCTTTAGGCAGAAATTTGTGCGCCATCAAAGAAATGGGGAAAGCTCATGGCGAGACTTTGTTTTTGAATTAAGAAACTACTTTGAAGAGTGGATAACGGGCCTGAAAATTACAGATTTTGAAGCAATCAAGGATTTAATGGTCGCTGATCAATTAAAGCGACGTGTTTCTCCCGACGTAAGGGAACATTTCATAGATGAGTGGGCGAGCATCACCTCGGCCAGCCGATTAGCAGACATGCTGGACAAGTATGAATCAGTAAGAGGACATAAAAAGGTGTACGCGAAATCAGGCCTGGAACGAAAAAAATCCGAGGAGCGAGATCATAAAAAGTCGGAGGGGAATGGTAGAAACGCTCAAAATTCTCCAGAGCAGACCCGAAAGTATTTTGGGAAGCCAGAGGCGTCAAGAACTTCACCGTATAATGAGAGATATGATAAGCGGAGGCCGCTCCAATGTTACGAATGTGGATCGACTAGTCATTTAAGACCACAATGTCCGAAAGTTGCGGGTAGAAGCATAACTCCCTCAGCTATAAACAATGTAGGTGAGGAATTAATGGAAGATGAATTGTTGTCCCCTTATACGATTATGGCTGAAGTTAACGGAATTTCTCTGCCTGTGCTACGTGATTCCGGAGCCACCATAGACCTTATCTGCCGAAAGTACATAACTCCAGAAATGTTAACAGGAGAAACCGTATGGGTGAAGCAACCACTTGACTTAGGACCAACTTGCTTACCTCTAGCTCATGTGGAACTTTCAGGTAACTTTGGCAAGGTAGTGACTAAGGCTGCCGTTATTGGAAATGAATTAGATCAAGGGAGATACCTATTAGGAAATCGCACTGCCGCACTGTTCTCTGAATCGAAGAAAAGACTGCCTTTACCCTGTATATTAAATGCAGTTCAGACTAGAGCGCAGAAGCGTCGAGAATCTCCAAGTGCAGAATCAGCGAACGGAGAAAGACAAGGAATCCCAGAACCAGAAATTTTAAGGATTGATGAAATGGAACAAGCCGAGACTAAGGATAGAACTTCTGTGAATTCAAGCAAATCGGAAATCGATAATGAAGATCTAAAATTATTACCGATCGTGGAAGAGCGAGAAGGAGCACTTTCACTGCTCAAGGTCAGTCCAGAGGAATTTTCCAAAGCACAAAGAAGTAGCAAAGAAACTAAACAAATTTTTGAACTTATAAAAGATAATCCTCAGATTAATGAAACCAAGGAATCATACATAATAAAAAATCAACTGTTATTTAAACGAAAACTCGATCGCACAGGAGAAGAACGACTCCTGCTAATAGTGCCAGAAGAGTATAGGGATGAAATAAAGAGATTGTGCCATGAGGGAACTACGGCACACCTGGGAGTTACGAAGACTAAAGATAGCTTGGCTAAATTATTCTTTTGGCCAAATTGTTATAAAGAGGTTGAAGATTATGTGAGAAGTTGCGATGTTTGTCAAAGGGTTGGAAAATCACGTGATAGAACGAAAGCACCCTTAAAATTAGTGCCGGTGATTGAAGAAGTGTTTTCTAAAATAAACATCGATGCTTGTGGACCCTTGCCGACTACACCGAGCGGCAAGAGGTACTTAATAACGGCTATTTGTTTATCTTCGAAATACCCGGATGCAGTCCCTGTGGCTGATATAGGATCGGTCTCAGTTACGGATGCTCTGTTACAAATGTTCGGTAGGATGGGATTTCCCAAGGAAATACAATGTGATCAAGGCACATCGTTTATGAGTGTATTGACTACGGAATTTTTTGAACGCTTTGGAATTAAAGTGAGCCACAGTTCAGTTCATCACCCGCAATCTAACGCCGTCGAGCGATTCCATCGCACAATCAAACGCATATTGCGAGTTTTATGCATAGAGGCTGCTTCCGATTGGGAACGGCATCTACCTTCCGCTTTATTTGCTCTACGAACTGTAGTGCACGAGAGTACTGGGTTCACCCCAGCCGAATTGGTTTACGGAAAGAATTTGCGGACTCCTATGACCTTACTCTATGAGCATTGGGTTGTGCCTGAGACCGAAGAAACTCCGGCAACCGAATATGTGTTTAAACTCATTAACCGACTGAAAAGAAGCCAAGAACTAGCGATAGATAAAATGGAAGAGCAACAGCTCAGAAGGAAAACATGGTATGACAAAAAGGTGATCAAAAGAGAGTTTAAAGAAGGAGATCTGGTGCTGGTTTTAGCAACATCGAAACCTAATAAGCTAGCTGTAAACTGGATCGGGCCAGGTACGGTAATGAAAAGACTTTCTGAGACAAATTATATAATTAACGTGCCAGGGAGAAGAGAAAAATCTCAAATTTATCATGTCAACATGCTAAAACCTTATTACAAGAGACCAGAATTTGTAAATTTCTTGGATTATTGTGGAAGTGAGGATGAACTCTTGGATGCAGAAATAGATTTCCCTCACATAGAGTCGGACCCTAATATCCTGTGTATAACGGATATTGTGCGAGGGAGTAAATTAGAGACTAGATTAAACCCTGAACAGATCAGACAGTTGCAGGATCTGTTGCATAAGTATTGCAGATGCTTATCGAATGAACCAGGTAAAACACATCTGGTTGAACATGATATTGAGTTGACAGATGACAAACCTATTAGGTCAAGGCCATATCGGACCTCACCTAGACAGAATGAAATTCTGAAGGCGGAAATACAACGAATGTTACATCTGAAAATTATTGAAGTGGGAGAATCCGATTACACCTCTCCAATGATTTTAGTGGAAGCGCCATTAAAGGACCCCCGTCCTTGTATAGACTATAGGCGTTTAAATGAGGTCACTCGCACACAGTATTTTCCTTTACCAAACATAGAAAACAGAGTAGAAACAGTGGCATCAGCCAAATACATCACCGTATTAGATTTAGCGAAGGGTTATTGGCAAATACCCTTGAGTCCGAAAGCTCAGAGACTGGCAGCTTTTGTGACCAGTTTTGGCACGTATAGACCATTGAGGATGCCATTTGGTTTAAAAAATGCTCCATATTTCTTTAGTAAAATGATGGCAAGCCTGCTAAATGAATGCGAAGAGTTCGCAATTCCATATCTAGACGACATAGCGGTGTACTCTTCCACTTGGGAAGACCATCTCAAACACTTGGAGCAAGTATTACGTCGAATAGAGAGAGCAAATCTCACTTTAAAGCCCTCGAAGTGTCGCTTCGCACAGGATAAAGTTCAGTATCTAGGTCATGTTGTTGGACAAGGTCACCGGAAGCCGGCCCAGTTGAAGGTGCGAGCTGTCCAGACCTTCTCCACTCCCACTACAAAAACCGATGTGAGAGCCTTCTTGGGTCTAGCCGGATACTACAGTAGATATATCCCAATGTTTTCTGTAATTGCGGCTCCTCTTACAGATGCTTTAAAGGGCAAATGTAAAAAGGGGAAAATCGAATGGACAGACAGTTGCGAGAAAGCGTTTCAGCTACTGAAGGAAAAACTATCATCTGATCCAGTGCTATTTGCCCCGGACTACACACAGGAATTTGTGCTTCAAACGGATTCGTCGGAAGCAGGAATAGGAATAGTCTTGGCGCAATTTGACGATCAGGGAAACGAACATCCGGTACTATATCTCAGCAAGAAGTTCACCAAGGCAGAAAGGAGTTATAGCACAACTGAAAAGGAGTGCTTAGCAATCGTTTTCGCAATAAAAAGACTGCAATGTTATCTGGATGGACAGAAATTTACAGTCCAAACAGACCATAATCCATTAGTTTGGTTGCGTACGAACGCCAGTACGAATCAAAGACTTATGCAATGGGCTTTAGCTCTACAGTCCTACGACTTCGAAGTAAAACATCGGCCTGGGAAATCGAACCAAAACGCCGATGGGCTGAGTAGAAGCAACTAACGTTTACACTCTTTCAAAACGGTGAAGTAACTACTTCCCGATCTAGTTTTATAACACTATAGGTCTAATAGGTGATGGTTATGTTTAAGTAATATATTGTGATTGTTGTATACTTAGTCATCGATAGATTGTATAATACATAATTAAATACTTAAATATTGTAAATATATGTAGTTATAAGTCAATTTCTGTAAAGCCACAACATTCTCCCGTCGGTCTTGGTGCTTATCAAAGGTGATAATCAGGACGATATAAGAACATTTACCCAGAATTACGACTGATTAATGACATTTCATACTTTAGAAACTTTCCCTCATAAATTCGCGAAAAGTTCTGGCAAGGGGGAAGGAAGCTATAGCATCGATTTGAACTATCGGTGCCGTTGTTAAATTATACATCAATTGGACCATCGGTGCCGCTGTTAAAAGTTTTTTTTATAGTGGACGGTGCCGTTGTTAAATTATACATCAATTGGACCATCGGTGCCGCTGTTAAAAGTTTTTTTATAGTGGACAGTCTACTTTCGTTGCTCAAAGAGAGAGGCTCGGTGGAGTGTCACTCCTACAGTGGGCAGTCTACTTTCGTCGCTCAAAGAGAGAGGCTCGGTGGAGTGTCACTCCTCAGTTGTAGCAAGAAATATCGCATCGAAATGTACCTGTAGTGATCTTTTTATGTTTTATTTTTTTTGTTTTTAAAATAAAGTTATTGTTGTATAATAATAATAAGCTTGTGACGATTTATTTCGGCCACACTACGTTACAGGGGGCATAAACAGAAAAACATTGGGAACCATTACTATAGATGAAATAAGTTGATTCTAAAATTTTTCAAAGAGACATCCTGAATATATACCAATCTGAAATCACGTGTCAAAATTAGACAGTTCTATTTGTAGAAATTCTCATGAAGACTTTACATTGTCATCGTTCTCCGAGTAACAACAATAACCATGTATACATTGATCATTGCTAAGATTAACGGATAGTAATAAACAGGCAATAAAATGCATAATAGGCAAGAAAAATATAAAAATAAATTGGAGCAAGAAGATTTCAAACCCAGATAGATTATACTTTTATTTGTAAATACTCTCAAAGGCCTCGCTGTTATTTTTCTATAATTACACATTACCAAAATATTAGATTATATTTATTACTTGACAGATTCAGATATACTGTATAAAAGATTTGTAAAAATGAAATAAATATTTTCAGTCGTATTTATAACATCACTACAATATTTGTTGGATGATAATTTTACATTAATTCA
This sequence comes from Olivierus martensii, assembly GCA_000484575.1. NCBI lineage: Eukaryota > Metazoa > Arthropoda > Arachnida > Scorpiones > Buthidae > Olivierus > Olivierus martensii. The sequence continues at coordinate 6,927 of AYEL01081700.1, read as the reverse complement.
TAAAAATCTTTCATGTTAGCTTAACTGAATGGCTTTAGAATCGCCATATACTGAGATCACACTTTTGAGCAAGCAAAACAACTTATCTGTTTTTAAACCGTACGGTCATTTGCCAGAATGTCTAATTACGTCTAGAAAGATTAAATAGGATTCATGGCAGTGTGCCTCGAGACAGATACATTTTCAAATGAGCAATGAAAACAGGGCCGACGAGAGGAGAGGGATAATGGGATAAAATTTCCCAGCTTGGGATTCGTGAGGGCTCGCATATCATCCCACAATTTGTTTTTTTTACACGCCAATAAGCTGTAGAAAGACAGTACTGAAAATTAGAGTCTGAAGCGGGAGGAATTGTCCCAACTTCATAACTCTAAAATTACTTGGAGTCCATGTAAATTTTTCCCCTGGGTCTGGCAACGTCTCTCAGCCTCTGGAAAAATACTTTAGTCCAGTGGAGTATTTAATTAAATTCAACAGAAAATTCTGGAATTACTCCTAATTAATTAGATATAAAATTCAGAATAATTGTAATGTTGCTAAGAAATAAGGCAACAGGAAACTGATTATCAAACAGTACTAAATTAATTATTGAGAAAATGATTGAGAAGAGACCAATTGGCGAACATGCTTTAATTCCCAGAATGACTTATCATGAATTTTAGTTTGAATGGCAAGAAAGTTCCCAGTGAAATCGGCATATGGAATCACAATAATTAAGATTCAAGACAATTCTTTGAATTCAATTTGAGTTTGTTTAGAAAAATGTATTTTCTCATCATAAATTATATATTGCAGCATTACCAGCGAGTGCTTTAGATAATTTGTAATTTCTTATTTCCGGTTATCCCGAAAATTTCTGTAATTAATTTTTATAAAGAAATATGTTCTTAATTAATAAGACAAACTTAGTTAATAATAAACAAATTTTGCTATTAATTATTGGGTTGTTCACAAAGTAATTTCGTAATTAAATATTCATAAGAAGTTAATTTCTATTATAATTTTGTTTTTACTTGTTAATATTGATGTTATAAACAATATATTCTGTGAATTATAAAATTAATTTTATTAATAATTATTTTAAGTTGATAACTGTTAATATTTTTATTGTCAAATAATGTTTTGAAATTTTTTATCAAGGAAATACAGAATGAATTTTTCATGCACATAATTGTCAAAGTAGTCCATAATCAAGATTTTATTTTGGCTGAGATAGAGCCAAAGATTTTCCCTTCATGCTCTGCTTTTAAATTTAAAATCCCAAAGGGATTGCATTAGCAGTGAGATGAACCAAAATTTTCACTACCTCATGCTTGTATTTAATTTTTATTTTCTGTGGTTTTATATTCTATACAAAATTAATATCATCTATCCGTAGATAATAGGATATTTTTAAAATTTAAATCCTATACAGGATACAAGCTATAAATAAATGTAATTTGCAGCAAAATACCAAATTGATGTGATGCACTGTATTGGAATCTGTTGTTCTCTGCACTCTGCTTACATTATCATAACATTGTTATTTTTATCTGGCTGCAGCTTGTATTCTGTCGTTGATCAATAAATAAAATTTCAACTTTATTCATTAAAAATTCAATAAAATATTATTGTTATTTACAATCACACAATAAATTATTCTAATACAGTAATAAATATTGTTCTTTAGCCTAATTATTTCACTATAAAATTTTACAATTAATAAATGTGCTCATTAACGATAAATTACCTAATGAATTGTATTTTAATAATATATAAAGTAAATTTGTTTAAATTATTTTTCTTATTACAAAAATTTCTTGTCTCTTAAAATTTAGATTGCTTTTGTACTTGGGATACAAGGATATTTATCATTCAATTAAAAAACCAAAAATTTTCTGAGACGAATTAGAATCAACAAATAATTTTATTTTACTATTTCACGACTATCATTTCAATTATACAGTATATATAAAATTGAATGTTTTTTTTCTGGTGTCTGTCCTGCATAGGCTCCTACAATGTTTGATTTATAGGAACCAAACTCTTAGAGTGACTTCTCACGATCCTTTGAGGAACATAGGATACCCATGGGATAGGGCACATTGGGGTTCTTTTTATTTATTTGTTCTGCATAAATCCCACATTGACTTATCAGGACCACACTTTGTAGGGTGATTTCCCATCATCCTGAGGCTAAATTAGGATACAAAAATCAAAATCGAGTTACAGAATGTTCAGAGGTCGTTCTACCTGTTCCACTTAAATCAAACAATGTGAGAATCCATTAACACCAAACTTTGAAGGATAATTATCTTCGCAGGTAAATATGGATGCTCTGAGTTAAAAATCGCCTCAGGGATTGGGTATTTTTGGATTATAATTAAAATGTGCTTAAATTTTTGGTCTGTTGTTTTGACTATTGTTGACGTTGCAAAGTAGGATGATGTCATGGTCTCACAAGTTTGACATTTATCACGTCGCAACAACAGCAACAAACATTGTCAGTATTTGGCATCATGACAACAATTACCGACATCGAAAAAGTTCTTCCGTCTGACGTAACAATGGATGACGTCCCAGAATGTTATCAGTTTGTGACATCAGTATGCCATAGCAATGACATCAGAACGGTTCCAATATTATGAAGTAGCATAGAATATGTGACATAGTAATGAAATGGTTTTTGGGCGTAGCAATGACGTCACAAAACGTTGGATTTGTATCGTCATTGCGGCATAACAAAAAGTAGTCACAGATGTTCCGACGTACAACCGTAACAATTGATGATGACCCAGAACGTTGTCAGTATGTAATGCAAAACAATTCCGATGTACGACGTAACAATCAATAATGGTCCAAGACGTCACCAGTGTGTGACGTCACAATAATACTAACGAACGATGCAATAGTGGATAATATCTTAGAACGTCAATGTGTAAATTCACAAAAGTTCCGATGTATAACGTCACTATGACATCAGTATATCCAAAGATTTTTATTTTTTTCAGCTTTACTTACAAGTAAAATATCATTTGTAACTATCAGAAAATATCGCAAATCAGTTTACTTACAAGTAAAATATCATTTGTAACTATCAGAAAATCTCGCAAATCAGAAATTAATACACTTAGCCCTCGATTTGCACGGCATTCGATTTACACGGCACTCAATTTACACGGTTTTTAAATGAAAACAAAAAAATTTCTTTTGGGTTTTATTTTGATTGTTTTGCATTATTCCATTTATAAATTAAAAGAGTATCACATTGTCACGTTTTGTGGGTTTACGAGTTCGTAGAGATTAATAAACAGTGAATTCAGCTATATGTCGTATAGTTCAATTTATTTATATTAATAAAGAGTGAATACAGCTATATTTCGTATAGTCCAATTTATTACACAGATTAATAAAGAGTGAATACAGTTATATTTCATATAGTCCCATTTATTTACACACAAAATAAACAATCTAGTTTCACTATAACTAAATTCAATACAAAATCCGATAATTATCTCATACAAAACTAATTTATGTCTTTATTTCAGAATAACTCATAGTTCTTCTTAGTCCACTTTCGCTTTCATATTTATCGCTCTCTATTAACTTTTATTGTCCAAGTCTCGCAGTTCAACTAAACTCAACTCAGGTTTGCAGCTTTCCTATTTATGTTTGAATGCTTTTATTGTTTTTATTTGTACGGAATATTGGTAATTTTTTTGTACCGTATTCGATGTTTATTAATGTTTGTTTTCATTTTCAAAAACAAATTGACAAAGTATAACCATTAAATTGTCTAAATAATGAACCAATCCCCTTTTTTTTCCTTTAATCCTTATCTCATTTTACACGGTTATAAAGAACATATCCTCGACTTTTCATTATCATCTTTAGATCGATTTACACGGTTTAAAGTTTAATTGAACATATCCTATTTTGTATGAATTCTGCGTCTCGTTTTACACGGTTTCGATTTTCACGATTTTTCCAGGAACGTATCTACCGTGTAAATCGAGGGCTTGAGTGTATCTTCCTACAAATGATGTGTCAGAAATTCCCGGACAACGATCGGTACACCGGGTAATTCTTACAATAAAAGCTTTGCTGTCTGATACTTATTAAACAGGAAAATTCTAGTAGCCACCATATTTATCTTCTTTAGTAATAATATATTCTAGCAGTAGTACATACCTGTAGTTGTATTGCCAATATGAAATACATACCGGTAATTATATTGTGTCCTCATTAATAAAGCAAAGTTTTTTGTTTAATTACTATAAAAATTTATTTGACCAAATATTTGCTTTATAATAATATAGGACTAGGTAATACAAAAATGTTATATATTTGGTCAAAAAAGCAAAATTTAAAAACTGCTGGTATATGGCATTCTATTAGAATGTTTTTAACAGTTTGCTGCGTAGTAGCAGCTAAATTATTACTATAATAATTTATTTTTAATAAAGTAAAATTGTCGAGCCAATTTTACTTTATTAATTTTATCGAAGTTTTGTCACATCTTATATTTAGGGCATCGAGTTACTTGAACACAGTCTAATTCCATGCATGACAGATAACAAAGTTTTTATTGCACTATATTTGTAAGTTTTAATTAAATTAATTTCATTTAAAAAAAATCATCTCAGGAATATTTCAAAGAAAACTCTGAATTATGTTCAAAATTCTTTTTTTAAATTTTTAGGATTATCCAAAGTTATTAGAGAGTTTCCGCACAGCTACGACTCTGCTCCGATTGATAATTAAACGAGAAAAATCTATCGTTTCGGAAAGTTATCGGTATTCGCTTCAGCCCTAACTTGTTCAGTATATATATTTAGAAAATATTGGAAACAAATTTCAACTTAAAATTTAGTTTTAATTTTTATTCACCAGTGAAAATAACAATTACATTATGAAAAAAGAAAAACAACTCAAAAAAATTATAAATCAACATAACGCATATGGGCGAAACTAAATTTTACATTTAAAAAGAAAATCGTAAGCTCGGACGTAAGTTCAAGTAGTCGTTAAACAGGTAGGTCGTTAAGTTAGGAGTACCTGTAATAAAAACCAAACTATGTTTATTTCATTTCCATGACAACTTTAACAACTTTTTCGTCCGGTTATACCACCTGGTTTATATGAATCCGCTTTTTCGAAGTCCATGCTATTCAAGGTCAATTTGTATATAATATTTTTTAAAATTTATTTATTTGTATTCTGTTTTGTTTTTACTTTATTAAAAGAAATCTTCTTAAAACAATTTAATTAACACTCTGCACACAATACAATCATATTCGAAACTAATGCACATCTCATTAGCAATATGCGATCCACAGTGATGCCATTAGCGCTGGAACTAGGAGACAAGTTTAAGTTTGCATAAAATCGTCTCATAATGCATGTCTCGTATTCCCTGTGCGTTGCACGGGAGTCCACTGTATTCGATACTTTTTATTTTTTATTTTACACGTTTGAAGATTGAAGAAAAAAAAAATGGAATTTTTTATTATTTCCTCTCGATATCACATCACTTCATAAAACTTTGCTTATCATGGCAGATGTAGCTGTAGCTTATAATAATTTCCCAATAATAAAAAAAAATCATCTATACAAACTCCAATGATATTTTTAAAAGTCTAACATTTTACTTTATAAGTCAATTAATTAAATTGAATATTTTTAATTATCGTTTGCAGAATAATCAGATCCTTATTCTATGCCTTAAACATTTTTAAAAATATGTCAGAATATATACTGCATTGTGGGTAAAAGAATTATTTATTAATCTTTATGTAACAGAGACTAGACAAAATTTTTATAGTATTTAAAAAAAAAGTAAGTTTTAAATGAAACGATAGTTTATATCAAGAGTTCTTAACCTTTTGATGACTCCAGATCCCCAATGGATTGTCCAATGGTTTCATACCTCTCTTCACTTGACTGTCGAAATAATCACTACCATTCCTTATATTAGTTGCCAGTATGACTTCGAAATATATCAATGCCCTGAATTTACTGTACTTTACAGATCAAGTCCCATACCTCCAGTATTTGGTTCCCATATCCCCAAGGAGTATGGATACTCCTGGTTTATATGTATATAATAATATAAATTATTACTTGATTTTAAATATATTTCTATGGAGTGAAAAATTATTTCTTTTTTGAGACAAATGATATATGCTTATAATTGAAAAGAAGAATGAAATCAGTCATCCATAATAACAAATATAACATCTAAGGAATAAAAATTCATTTAGTATAGTATCATAATTAGTAATGCTAAATATAATTATTATATCATCATATACGCATTTAAACTCTGTTAGTCACAGGAAAACTTAAAAATTCTCTTTGATTTATTTATCATAATCCTTATGTTGAACTATTTACCTTCATTAAACATTCTCTATGATTTTTAAGAAAAATATTTTTCTTACTGTTTTCTAATATTTTTCAAATGAAGAACCATTTCTCGACAATATTATTACAGTGAAACCTGTATTGACGTCATTACCGTTGTAAAATTCGACGTCAACCAGTGTCGAAGAACGCGCCCCAGGTTGGTTCGAACCGTCGACACTAAAGGCCGTATTATCGTAAATTCTCTCTATTCCCGTAAATTCTATTTTCATAAATTATTTCTATTCTATCTTCTATTATCTATAATTAAGATCATCTGTTATATTAAACCGCTGACGGCCAATTTTAATATTCTGGGTTGAATCGGCAAGTTCCAAAGATACAACGATAAAACACTATTAGCACAGATTAGATATATACAGATGATCAACTCCCTATACTTTCTATGTTAAAAATTGGCGAACGATCAACCAATCAGATTCAAGCACCACAGCGCCGCAGTTGTCATAGCAAGAAACTATAAATCACATGACTTTTGCGTCATATGCGATTACGTATCAGCAAGTAATCACGTGATATGAC